>JAVLUU010000385.1:632500-635000 GCA_032206185.1 Columba guinea
AAGAAAAAAGAAAGAAAAAGAAAGAAAGAAAGAAAGAAGTAAGTAAGAAAGAAAGAAAGACAGAAAGAAAGAAAGAAAAAGAAATAAAGAAAGAAAGGCAGAAAAAAGAAAGAAGAAAGAAAGAAGAAAGAAAGAATGAAAAATAAAGAAAGAAAAAAGAAAGAAAGAAAGAATGAAAGAAAGAAAGACAGAAAGAATGACAGAAAGAAAAAGAAAGAAAGAAAGAAAGAAAGAAAGAAAGGAAGAAATAAGAGGAAAAAAAGAAAGAAAGTAAAAGAAAGAAAGAAAGAAATAAAAAAGAAAGAAAGAATAAAGGAAGGAAATAAAGAAAGAAAGAAAGACAGAAAGAAAGTCAGAAAGAAAGAAATAAATATTAAAAAAGAAAGAAAGAAAAAAATGAAAGAAAAAAGAAAGAAAGAAAGGAAAAAGAAAGAAAGACAGAAAGAAAGACAGAAAGAAAAATAAGAAAAAGAAAGAAAAAGAAAGAAAGAAAAAAGAAAGAAAGAAAGAAAGACAGAAAGAAAGAAAGAAAAAGAAAGAAAGAAAGAAGAAAAAAGAAAGACAGAAAGACAGAAAGACAGGAAAAGAAAGAAAGAAAGACAGAAAGACAGACAGAAATAAAGAAAGAAAAAAAGAAGAAGAAAGAAAAAGAGAGACAGAAATAAAGAAAGAAAAAAAGAAGAATAAAGAAAAAGAAGGAAAGAAAAATAAATATAGAAAGACGAAAGAAAGACAGAAAGAAGAAAAAAGAAAGAAAGAAATACAGAAAGAAAGACAGAAAGAAAGAAAGAAAAAAAGAAAAAGAAAGAAAAAGAAAGAAAGAAGAAAGAAAGAAAGAAAAAGAAAGAAAGAAAGGAAGAAAGAAACAAAGAAAGAAAGAAAAAATAAAGAAGAAAGAAAGAAAGAAAGAAAGAAAGAAAAAAGAGAAAGAAAAAAAAGAAAGAAAGAAATAAAGAAAGAACGAAAGAAAGACAGAAAGAAAAAGAAAGAAAGAAAGAAAGAAAGACAGAAAGAAAGAAAGAAAGGAAAAGAAAGAAAGAAAAAAGAAAGAAAGAAAGAAAAAAGAAAGAAAAAAGAAAGAAAGAAAGAATAAAGAAAGAAAGAAAGAATAAATAAGGAAAGAAAGACAGAAAAAGGAAAGAAAGAAAGAAGAAAGAAAGACAGGAAGAAAGAAAGAAAGAAAAAGAAAGAGGGAAAGAAAGAAAGAAAGAAAAAAGGAAGAAAAAAGAAAGAAAGAAAGAAAGAAAAAAGGAAGAAAAAAGAAAGAAAGAAAGAAAGAAAGAAAGAAAAAAGAAAGAAAAAAAAGAAATAAAGAAAAAAGAAAGAAAGAAAGAAAGAAAGACAGAAAGAAAGAAGGAAAGAAAGAAAGAAGAAAGAAAGGAGAAAGAAAGAAAGAAAAAGAAAAAATAAAGAAAGAAGAAAGAAAGAAAGAAAGACAGAAAGAAAGAAAGAAAGAAAAAAAAGAAAGTAAAAAGAAAGAAAGAAAGAAAGAAAAAAGAAAGAAAGAAAGAAAGAAAAAGAAAGAAAGAAAGAAAGAAAGAAAGAAAAAAGAAAGAAAGAAAGAAAGACAGAAAGAAAGAAAGAAAGAAGGAAAAAGGAAGAAAGAAAGAAAGAAAGAAAATAGAAAGAAAGAAAGAAATAAGAAAGAAACGAATAGAAAGAAAGAAAGAAAGGAAAAAAAAGAAAGAAATAAAGAAAGAAGGAAGAAAGAAAGAAAGAAAAAAGAAAGAAAGACAGAAAGAATGACAGAAAGAAAGAAAGAGAGAAAGAAAGAAAGAAAGAAGGAAAAAGAAAGAAAGAAAGAAAGAAAGACAGAAAGAAGGAAAGAAAAAAGAACGAAAGAAAAAAGAAAGAAAGAAAGAAAGAAAAAGGAGAAAGAAAGAAAGAAAGACAGAAAGAAAGAAAAAGAAAAAAGAAAGAAAAAAGAAAGAAAGAAAGAAAGCAAGAAAGAAAGAAAAAAAGAAAGAAAGACGAAAGAAAGAAAGAAGAATGAAAGAAAAAAAGAAAGAAAAAAGAAAGATAGAAAGAAAGAAAGAAAGAAAGAAGAAAGAAAGAAAGAAAGAAAAAAGAAAGAAAGAAAGAAAGAAAGAAAAAGAAAGAAAGAAAGACAGAAAGAAAGACAGAAAGGAAAAGACAGAAAAAGAAAGAAAGAAAGAAGAAAGAAAGAAAAAAAAGAAAGAAGAACAAAAGAACAAAAGAAAGAAAGAAGAAAGAAAGAAAGGAAAGTAAATAAAGAAAGAAAGAAAGAAAGAAAAAAGAAAGAGAAAAAGATAGAAAAAAGAAAGAAAGAAAAAAGAAAGAAAGAAAGAAAGAAAGAAAGAAAGAAAGAAAGAAAAAAGAAAGAAAGAAGAAAGAAAGGAAGAAAGAAAAAAAAGAAGGAAAAAAGAAAGAAGGAAAGAAAGAAAGAAAGAAAGAATGAAAAAAAGAAAGAAAGAAAGAAAGGAAGGAAGAAAGAAGAAAGGAAGAAGGAAAGAAAGAAATAAAGAAAAAAGAAAGAAGA
>JAVLUU010000385.1:650000-657500 GCA_032206185.1 Columba guinea
AAAGAGAAAATAAAGAAAGACAGAAAGAAAGACAGAAATAAAGAAAAAAAGAAAAAAGAAAGAAGAAAGAAAGAAAGAAAGAAAGAAAAAAAAAGAAAAAATGAAAGAAAGAAAGAAAGACAGAAAGAAAGAAAGAAAAAAAAGAAGAAATAAAAAGAAAGAAAGAAAGAAAGACAAAAGAAAGAAAAAAGAAAGAAAGACAGAAAAAAAGAAAAAGAAAGAAAGAAAGAAAGAAAGAAAGAAGAAAGAAAGAAAGAAAGAAAAAAAAAGAAAGAAAGACAGAAAGAAAGAAAGAAAAAAAGAAAAAGAAAGAAAGAAAGAAAGAAAGACAGAAAGAAAGACAAAAAGAAAGAAAGAAATAAAAAGAAAGAAAGAAAGTAAGAAGAAAGAAAGAAAAAAGAAAGAAAGACAGAAAGAAAGACAGAAAGAAAGAAAGAAAGAAAGAAAAAAGAAAGAAATAAAGAAAGAAAAAAGAAGAAAGAAAAAAGAAAGAAAGAAATAAGGAAAGAGAAAAGAAAGAAAGAAAGACAGAAAGAGAGAAAGAAAGAAAGAAAGAAAAAGAAAGAAAGAAAGAAAGAAAGAAAGAAGAAAGAAAGAATGAAATACAGAAAGAAAGACAAAGAAAGAAAGAAAGAAAAAGAAATAAAGAAAGAAAGAAGGAAGAAAGAATGAAAGAATGAAAAAAGAAAGACAGAAAGAAAGACAGAAAGAATGAAAGAAAAAAGAAAAAAGAAAGAAAAAAGAAAGAAAAAAGAAAGAAAGAAAAAACAATAAAAAAAGACAGAAAGAAAGACAGAAATAAAGAAAAAAAGAAAAAAGAAAGAAGAACGAAACAAAGAAAGAAAGAAAGAAAAAAAGAAAAAAGGAAAGAAAGAAAGAAAGAAGGAAAAAAAGAAAGAAAGGAAAAGAAAGAAAGAAAGAAGGAAAAAAAGAAAGAAAGGAAAAGAAAGAAAGAAAGAAAGAAAGAAAGAAAGAAAGAAAAAGAAGAAAAAAGAAAGAAAGAAAAAGAAGGAAATAAGAAAGAAAGGAAAAGAAAGAAAGAAAGACAGAAAGAAAGAAAGAAAAAAAGAAGAAAGTAAAAGAAAGAAAGAAAAAAAGAAGAAGAAAGTAAAAGAAAGAAAGAAAGAAAGACGAAAGAAAGAAAGAAAAAAGAAAGAAAGAAAGACAGAAAGAAAGAAAGAAAAAAGAAAAAGAAAGAAAGAAAGAAAGAAAGAAGAAAGAAAGAAAAAAAAGAAAGAAAAAAGAAAGAAAGAAAAAGAAAGAAAGAAAGCAATAAAGAAGGAAAGTAAGAAAGAAAGAATGAAAAAAGAAAGAAAGAAAAAAAAAGAAAGAAAGGAAGAAAAAGAGAAGGAAAAAGAGAAAGAAAGGGATAGAAAGAAAGAAAGAAAAAGAAAAGAAGAAAGAAGGAAAGAAAGAAAAAAGAAAGAAAGAAGAAAGAAAGAAAGGAAAAGAAAGAAAGAAAGAAAGAAAGAAAAAAAAAAAGAAAGAAAGTAAAAGAAAGAAAGAAAGAAAGAAAAATAAAGAAAGAAGAAAGGAATGAAAAGAAAGAAAGAAAGACAGAAAGAAAGACAGAAAGAAAGAAAGAAAAAAGAGGAAGAAAGAAAAAGAAAGATAGAAAGAAGGAAAGATAGACAAAAAAAGAAAGAAAGGAAGAAGAAAGAAAGAAAGTAAACAGAAAGAAAGACAGAAAGAAAGAAAGAAAAAAGAAAAAAAAAGAAAAGGAAAGAAAGAAAGAAAGAAAGAAAGAAAGAAAAAAGAAAAAAGAAAGAAAGAATGAAAAAAGAAAGAGGAAAGAAAGAAAGAAAGGAAGAATAAAGATGAAAGAAAAAAAGAAAGGAAGGAAGAAACAAAAAAGAAAGAAAGACAGAAAGAAAGAAAGAAAAAAGAAAAAAGAAAGAAAGAAAAAAGAAAGAAAAAAGAAAGAAAGAAAAAAGAAAGAAAGACAGAAAGACAGAAATAAAGAAAGAAAAAAGAAAGAAAGAAAGAAAAAAGAATGAAATAAGAAAGAAAGAAAGAAAGAAAAAGGAAGAAAGAAAGAAAGAAAGAAAAAAGAAAGAAGAAAGAAAGAAAAAAGAAAGAAGAAAGAAAGAAAGAAAAAAGAAAGAAAGAAAGAAAGAAAGAAAAAAAGAAAGAAGGAAAAAAGAAAGAAGAAAGAAAGAAAGAAAGAAAAAAGAAAGAAAGAAGGAAAAGAAAGAAAGAAAGAACGAAAGACTGAAATAAAGAAAGAAAGAAAGAAAAAAAAGAAGAAAGAAAGAAAGAAAAGAAAGAAAGAAAGAAAGATAAAAAGAAAGACAGAAAGAAAGAAAGTAAAAAAAAGAAAGAAAGAAAGAAAGAAGGAAAGAAAGAAAAAAAGAAAAAAGGAAGGAAAAATAGAAAGAAAGGAAAAGAAAGAAAGAAAGAAAGAAAACAGAAAGAAAGAAGAAAGGAAAGAAAAGAAAGAAAGAAAGACAGAAAGAAAGAGAAAAAGAAGAAGAAAGTAAAAGAAAGAAAGAAAGAAAGACGAAAGAAAGAAAGAAAGAAAGAAAGAAAAAAGAAAGAATAAAGTAAGAAAGACAGAAAGAAAGACAGAAAAGAAAGAAGGAAAGAAAGAAATAAAGAAAAAAGAAAGAAAGAAAAAGAAAGAAAGAAAGAAAGAAAAAAGAAAGGAAGAAAGAAAGACAGAAAGACAGAAAGAAAGAAAGAAAGAAAGAAAGAAAGAAACAAAAAGCAAGAGAGAAGGAAAGAACAAAGAAAGAAAAAGGAAAGAAAGAAAGAAAGAAATAAAAAGGAAATAAAGAAAGAAAAAAAAAGAAAGAAAGAAAGAAAGAAAGAGAAAAGAAAGAAAGAAAGAAAGAAAAAAGAAAGAAAGAAAAATAAGAAAAAGAAAGAAAAAGAAAGAAAGAAAAAAGAAGAAAGAAAGACAGAAAGAAAGAAAAAAAGAAAGAAAGAAAAAGAAATAAAGAAAGAAAGAAAAAAGAAAGAAAAAAGTCAGAAAGAAAGAAAGGAATAAAGAAGGAAAAAGAAAGAAAGAAAGGAAGAAAGAAAGACAGAAAAAAAGAAAGAAAAAGAAAGAAAGAAAGAAAGAAAGACAGAAAGAAAGACAAAAAGAAAGAAAGAATGAAAAAGAAAGAAATAAAGAAGAAATAAAGAAAAAAAGAAAGACAGAAAGACAGAAACAATGAAAGAAAAAAGAAAAAAGAAAGAAAAAACAAAGAAAAAAGAAAGAAAGAAAAAACAATAAAGAAAGACAGAAATAAAGAAAAAAAGAAAAAGGAAAGAAGAAAGAAAGAAAGAAAGAAAGAAAAAAAAGAAAAAAGGAAAGAAAGAAAGCAAGAAGGAAAAAAAGAAAGAAAGGAAAAGAAAGAAAGAAAGAAAGAAAGAAAGCAAAAGAAGAAAAGAGAAAGAAAGAAAAAAAAGAAGGAAATAAGAAAGAAAGGAAAAGAAAGAAAGAAAGAAAGACAGAAAGAAAGAAAGAAAAAAAGAAGAAGAAAGTAAAAGAAAGAAAGAAAGAAAGAAAGACGAAAGAAAGAAAGAAAAAAGAAAGACAGAAAGAAAGAAATAAAAAAGAAAAAGAAAGAAAGAAAGAGAGAAAGAAAGAAAGAAGAAAGAAAGAAAGAAAGAAAAAAAGAAAGAAAAACGAAAGAAAGAAAAAGAAAGAAAGAAAGAAATAAAGAAAGACAGAATGATAGACAGAAAGAAAGAAAGAAAGGAAAAGAAGGAAAGTAAGAAAGAAAGAAAGAAAAAAGAAAGAAAGAAAGAAAGAAAAAAAAAGAAAGAAAAAAGAAAGAAAGAAAAAGAAAGAAAGAAAGAAGAAAGAAATAAAGAAAGGCAGAAAGAAAGACAGATAGGAAGAGAAAAAGAAAGAAAGAAAGAAAGAAAAAGAATGAAAGGAAGAAAAAAAGAAGGAAAAAGAGAAAGAAAGGGAAAGAAAGAAAGAAAAAGAAAAGAATAAAGAAAGAAAGAAAGAAAAAAGAAAAAAGAAAGAAAGAAAAAAGAAAGAAAAAAGAAAGAAAGAAAGAAAAAAGAAAGAAAGACAGAAAGAAAGACAGAAATAAAGAAAGAAAAAAGAAAGAAAGAAAGAAAAAAGAATGAAAGAGGAAAGAAAGAAAGAAAGAAAAAGGAAGAAAGAAAGAAAGAAAGAAAAAAGAAAGAAGAAAGAAAGAAAAAAGAAAGAAGAAAGAAAGAAAGAAAAAAGAAAGAAGGAAAGAAAGAAAAAAGAAAGAAGGGAAAAAGAAAGAAAAAAGAAAGAAAAAAGAAAGAAAGAAAGAAAGACGAAAGAAAGAAAGAAAGAAAGAAAGAAAAAAGAAAGAATAAAGGAAGAAAGACAGAAAGAAAGAAGGAAAGAAAGAAATAAAGAAAAAAGAAAGAAAGAAAAAGAAAGAAAGAAAGAAAGAAAGAGAGAAAGATAGAAAGAAAGAAAGAAAGGAAAAGAAGGAAAGTAAGAAAGAAAGAAAGAAAAAAGTAAGAAAGATAAAAGAAAGAAAGAAAAAAGAAAGAAAAAAGAAAGAAAGAAAAAGAAAGAAAGAAAGAAGAAAGAAATAAAGAAAGACAGAAAGAAAGACAGAAAGGAAGAGAAAAAGAAAGAAAGAAAGAAAAAGAATGAAAGGAAGAAAAAAAGAAGGAAAAATAGACAGAAAGGAAAAGAAAGAAAGAAAGAAAGAAAACAGAAAGAAAGAAGAAAGGAAGGAAAAGAAAGAAAGAAAGAGAGAAAGAAAGAAAAAAAGAAGAAGAAAGTAAAAGAAAGAATGAAAGAAAGACGAAAGAAAGAAAGAAAGAAAGAAAGAAGGAAAGAAAAAAGAAAGAATAAAGTAAGAAAGACAGAAAGAAAGACAGAAAAGAAAGAAGGAAAGAAAGAAAAGAAAGAAAAAAAGAAAGAAAGAAAAAGAAAGAAAGAAAGAAAGAAAAAAGAAAGAAAGAAAGAAAGAAAGAAAGAAAAAAGAAAGAAGGAAAGAAAGACAGAAAGAAAGACAGAAGGAAAGAAAGAAAGAAAGAAACAAAAAGAAAGAAAGAAGGAAAGAAGAAAGAAAGAAAAAGGAAAGAAAGAAAGAAAAAGGAAGAAGGAAAGAAAGTAACAAAGAAATAAAGAAAGATAGAGGGAAAGAAAGAAAGAAAGAAAGAAATTAAAAAGAAAGAAAGAAAGAAAAAAGAAAGAAAGAAAGAGAGAAAGAAAGAAAGAAAGAAAGAAAAAAAAGAAAGAAAGTAGGAAAGAAAGAAAGAAAGAAAGAAAGAAAGAAAGAAGAAAGAAAGAAAAAAGAAAGAAAGAAAAAGAAAGAAGGAAAGAAAGTAAGAAAGAAAGAAAGAAAGAAAAAAGAAAGAAAGAAAGAAAGAAAGAAAAAAGAAAGAAAGAAAGAAAAAAGAAAGAAAGAAAGAAAGGAAGAAAGAAAGAAAGAAAAAAGAAAGAAAGAAAGAAAGAGAGAAAGAAAAAATAAAGAAAAAAAGAACGTAGGAAAGAAAGAAAGAAAGAAAGAAAGAAAGAAAGAAAGACATTAAAAAGATAGAAAGAAAGAAAGAAAAAAGAAAGAAAGAAAGAAAGAAAGAAAGAAATTAGAAAGAAGGAAAGAAAATATAAAGAAAGAAAGAAAGAAAGAAAGAAAGAAAAAAGAAAGAAAGAAAGAAAGAAAGAAAGAAAAATGAAAGAAAGAAAGAAAGAAAGAAAGAAAAAAGAAAGAAAGCAAGAACGTAGGAAAGAAAGAAAGAAAGAAAAAAAGACAGAAAGAAAGAAAAAAGAATGAAAGAAATTAAAAAGAAAGAAAAAAATTAAAAAGAAAGAAAGAAAGAAAAAAAGAAAAAGAAAGAAAAGAAGAAAGAAAAAAGAAAGAAAGAAATTAAAAAGAAAGAAAGAAAGAAAGAAAAAAGAAAGAAAGAAATAAAAAAGAAAGAAAGAAAGAAAGAAAAAAGAAAGAAAGAACGTAGGAAAGAAAGAAAGAAAGAAAGAAAGATAGAAAGATAGAGAGAAAGAAAGAAAGAAATTAAAAAGAAAGAAAGAAGAAAAAAGAAAGAAAAAAAGAAAGAAAGAAAAAAGAAATAAAGAAAGAAAGAAAAAAGAAAGAAAGAAAGAAAGAAAGAAAAAAGAAAGAAAGCAAGAACGTAGGAAAGAAAGAAAGAAGGAAAGAAAGAAAGAAACAATGATAGAAAGAAAGAAAGAAAGAAAGAAATAAAGAAATTAAAAAGAAAGAAGGAAAAAAGAAAGAAAGAAAGAAACAAAGATAGAAAGACAGAAAGAAAGAAAGAAAGACATTTAGGAGAAAGAAAGAAAGAAAGAAAAAAGAAAGAAAGAAAGAAAGAAGGAAAGAAAGAAAGAAAGAAACAAAGAAAAAACAAAAAAGAAAGAAAGAAAGAAAAAAGAAATAAAGAAAGAAAGAAAAAAGAAAGAAAGAAATTAAAAAGAAAGAAAGAAATTAAAAAGAAAGAAAGAAAGAAAGAAAGAAAGAAAGAAAGAAAGAAAGAAAAAAAAAAGAAAGAAAAAAGAAAGAAAGAAAGAAAGAAAGAAAAAAGAAAGAAAGAAAGAAAGAAGAAAGAAAGAAAGAAAGAACGTAGGAAAGAAGGAAAGAAAGAAAGAAAGAAGAAAGAAACTAAAAGGAAAGAAAGAAAGAAAAAGAAAGAAGGAAAGAAAGTAACAAAGAAATAAAGAAAGATAGAGGGAAAGAAAGAAAGAAAGAAAGAAATTAAAAAGAAAGAAAGAAAGAAAAAAGAAAGAAAGAAAGAGAGAAAGAAAGAAAGAAAGAAAGAAAAAAAAGAAAGAAAGTAGGAAAGAAAGAAAGAAAGAAAGAAAGAAAGAAAGAAGAAAGAAAGAAAAAAGAAAGAAAGAAAAAGAAAGAAGGAAAGAAAGTAAGAAAGAAAGAAAGAAAGAAAAAAGAAAGAAAGAAAGAAAGAAAGAAAAAAGAAAGAAAGAAAGAAAAAAGAAAGAAAGAAAGAAAGGAAGAAAGAAAGAAAGAAAAAAGAAAGAAAGAAAGAAAGAGAGAAAGAAAAAATAAAGAAAAAAAGAACGTAGGAAAGAAAGAAAGAAAGAAAGAAAGAAAGAAAGAAAGACATTAAAAAGATAGAAAGAAAGAAAGAAAAAAGAAAGAAAGAAAGAAAGAAAGAAAGAAATTAGAAAGAAGGAAAGAAAATATAAAGAAAGAAAGAAAGAAAGAAAGAAAGAAAAAAGAAAGAAAGAAAGAAAGAAAGAAAGAAAAATGAAAGAAAGAAAGAAAGAAAGAAAGAAAAAAGAAAGAAAGCAAGAACGTAGGAAAGAAAGAAAGAAAGAAAAAAAGACAGAAAGAAAGAAAAAAGAATGAAAGAAATTAAAAAGAAAGAAAAAAATTAAAAAGAAAGAAAGAAAGAAAAAAAGAAAAAGAAAGAAAAGAAGAAAGAAAAAAGAAAGAAAGAAATTAAAAAGAAAGAAAGAAAGAAAGAAAAAAGAAAGAAAGAAATAAAAAAGAAAGAAAGAAAGAAAGAAAAAAGAAAGAAAGAACGTAGGAAAGAAAGAAAGAAAGAAAGAAAGATAGAAAGATAGAGAGAAAGAAAGAAAGAAATTAAAAA
>JAVLUU010000385.1:665000-667500 GCA_032206185.1 Columba guinea
AAAAAAGTAAGAAAGAAATTAAAAAGAAAGCAAGAAAGAAAGAAAAAAGAAAGAAAGAAAGAAAGAAAAAAGAATGAAAGAAAGAAAAAAGAAACAAAGAAATAAAGAAAGGAAGAATGTAGGAAAGAAAGAAAGACAGAAGAAAGAAAGACAAAAGAAAGAAAGAAAGAACGTAGGAAAGAAAGAAAGAAAGAAAGAAAGATAGAAAGAAAGAAAGAAAAAAGAAAGAAAGAAAGAAAAAGAAATAAAGAAAGAAAGAAAGAAAAAGAAAGAAAGAAAGAACGTAGGAAAGAATGAAAGAAAGAAAGTAAGAATTGAAGAAATATAGAAAGAAAGAAAGAAACAAAGAAATTAAAAAGAAAGAAACAAAGAAAAAGGTAAGAAAGAAAGAAAGAAAGAAAGAAAAAAGAAAGAAAGAAAGAAAAAAGAAAGAAAGAAAGAAAGAAAAAAGAAAGAAAGCAAGAACGTAGGAAAGAAAGAAAGAAAGAAAGAAACAAAGATAGAAAGAAAGAAAGAAAGAAGGAAAGACAGAAAGAAAGAAAGAAAGAAAGAAAGAAAGAAAAAAGAAAGAAAGAAATTAAAAAGAAAGAAAAAAGAAAGAAAGAAAAAAGAAAGAAAGAAAGAAAAAAGAAAGAAAGAAATAAAGAAAGAAAGAAAGAAAAAAGAAAGAAAGAAAGAAAGAATGAAAGAAAGAAAAAAGAAAGAAAAAAGAAAGAAAAAAGTAAGAGAGAAAGAAAGAAAAAAGGTAGAAAGATAAAAGAATAAAAAAGAACGTAGGAAAGAAAGAAAGAAAGAAAAAAGAAAGAAAGGAAGAAAGAAAGAAAAAAGAAAGAAAGAAAGAAAAAAGAAAGAATGAAAGAAAGAAAAAAGAAAGAAAGAAATTAAAAAGAAAGAAAGAAAGAACGTAGGAAAGAAAGAAAGAAAGTAAGAAAGGAAGAAAGAAACAAAGATAGAAAGAAAGAAAGAAAGAAATTAAAAAGAAAGAAAGAAAAAAGAAAGAAAGAAAGAAAGAAAAAAGAAAGAAAGAAAGAAAGAAAGAAAAAAGAAAGAAAGAAAGAAAAAAGAAAGAAAGAAAGAAAGAAAGAAAGAAAGAAAAAAGAAAGAAAGGAAGAAAGAAAGAAAGAAAGAAAAAGAAAGAAAGAAAGAACGTAGGAAAGAATGAAAGAAAGCAAGTAAGAAACAAAAAAGATAGAAAGAAAGAAAGAAAGAGAGAAAGAATGAAAGAAAGAAAGTAAGAAAGAAAAAAGATGGAAAGAAAGAAAGAAAGAAAGAAAGAAAGAAAGAAATTAAAAAGAAAGAAAGAAACAAATAAAAAAGAAAGAAAGAAAGAAAGAAAGGAAGAATGTAGGAAAGAAAGAAAGAAAAAAAGAAAGAAAGAAAGAAAGAAAGAAAGAAAAAAGAAAGAAAGAAAAAAAAGAAAAAAGAAAGAACGTAGGAAAGAAAGAATAAACGTAGGAAAGAAAAAAAGAAAGAAAGAAAGAAAGAAAAAAGAAAGAAAGAAAGAAAAAAGAAAGAAAGTAAGAAAGAAAAAAGAAAGAAAGAAAGAAAGAAAAAAGAAAGAAAAAAAAAAGAAAGAAAGAAAAAACGTAGGAAAGAAAGAAAGTAAGAAAGAGAGAAAGAAACAAAGAGAGAAAGAAACAAAGATAGAAAGAAATTAAAAAGAAAGAAAGAAATTAAAAAGAAAGAAAGAAAGAAAGAAAAAAGAAAGAAAGAAAGAAAGAAAAAAGAAAGAAAGAAAGAAAGAAAAAAGAAAGAAAGAAATAAAGAAAAAAGAAACAAAGAAAGAAAGAAAGGAAGAACGTAGTAAAGAAAGAAAGAAAGAAGAAAGAGAGAAAAAAAGAAAGAAAGAAAGATCGTAGGAAAGAAAGAAAGAAAGAAAGATAGAAAGAAAGAATGAAAGATAGAAATTAAAAAGAAAGAAATTAAAAAGAACGAAAGAAAGAAAGAAAGAAAGAAAGAAAGAAAAAAGAAAGAAAGAAAGAAAAAGAAAGAAAGAAAGAAAGAAAGAAAAAGAAAGAAAGAAAGAACGTAGGAAAGAATGAAAGAAAGAAAGTAAGAATTGAAGAAATATAGAAAGAAAGAAAGAAACAAAGAAATTAAAAAGAAAGAAACAAAGAAAAAGGTAAGAAAGAAAGAAAGAAAGAAAGAAAAAAGAAAGAAAGAAAGAAAAAAGAAAGAAAGAAAGAAAGAAAAAAGAAAGAAAGCAAGAACGTAGGAAAGAAAGAAAGAAAGAAAGAAACAAAGATAGAAAGAAAGAAAGAAAGAAGGAAGGACAGAAAGAAAGAAAGAAAGAAAGAAAGAAAAAAGAAAGAAAGAACTTAAAAAGAAAGAAAAAAGAAAGAAAGAAAAAAGAAAGAAAGAAAGAAAAAAGAAAGAAAGAAAGAAAGAAAGAAATAAAAAAGAAAGAAAGAAAGAAAGAATGAAAGAAAGAAAAAAGAAAGAAAAAAGAAAGAAAAAAGGAAGAAAGAAAGAAAGAAAAAAGGAAGAAAGATAAAAGAAT
>JAVLUU010000385.1:685000-687500 GCA_032206185.1 Columba guinea
GAAACAAAGAAATTAAAAAGAAAGAAACAAAGAAAAAGTTAAGAAAGAAAGAAAGAAAGAAAGAAAAAAGAAAGAAAGAAAAAAGAAAGAAAGAAAGAAAAAAGAAAGAAAGCAAGAACGTAGGAAAGAAAGAAAGAAAGAAAGAAACAAAGATAGAAAGAAAGAAGGAAAGACAGAAAGAAAGAAAGAAAGAAAGAAAAAAGAAAGAAAGAAATTAAAAAGAAAGAAAAAAGAAAGAAAGAAAAAAGAAAGAAAGAAAAAAGAAAGAAAGAAAGAAAGAAAGAAATAAAAAAGAAAGAAAGAAAGAAAGAATGAAAGAAAGAAAAAAGAAAGAAAAAAGAAAGAAAAAAGAAAGAAAGAAAGGAAAAAGGAAGAAAGATAAAAGAAAAAAAAAAAAGAACGTAGGAAAGAAAGAAAGAAAGAAAAAAGAAAGAAAGGAAGAAAGAAAGAAAAAAGAAAGAAAGAAAGAAAGAAAAAAGAAAAAAGAAAGAAAGAAAAAAAAGAAAGAAAGAAAGAAAAAAGAAAGAAAGAAAGAAAGAAAGAAAAAAGAAAAAAAAAGAACGTAGGAAAGAAAGAAAGAAAGAAGCAGGAAAGAAAGAAAGAACGTAGGAAAGAAAGAAAGAAAGAAAGAAAGAAATTAAAAAGAAAGAAAGAAGGAAAGAAAAAAAAGAAAGAATGAAAGAAAGAAAAAAGAAAGAAAGAAAAAAAGAAAGAAAGAAAGAACGTAGGAAAGAAAGAAATAAAGTAAGAAAGGAAGAAAGAAACAAAGATAGAAAGAAAGAAAGAAAGAAATTAAAAAGAAAGAAAGAAATTAAAAAGAAAGTAAGAAAGAAAGAAAAAGGAAAGAAAGAAAGAAAGAAAGAAAGAAAGAAAGAAAGAAAGAAGAAAGAAAGAAAGAAAGAAAGAACGTAGGAAAGAAAGAAAGAAAGAAACAAAGATAGAAAGAAAGAATGAAAGAAAGAAATTAAAAAGAAAGAAAGAAATTAGAAAGAAAGAAAGAAAGAAAGAAAGAAAGAAAGAAAAAAGAAAGAAAGGAAGAAAGAAAGAAAGAAAGAAAAAGAAAGAAAGAAAGAACGTAGGAAAGAATGAAAGAAAGAAAGTAAGAAACAAAAAAGATAGAAAGAAAGAAAGAAAGAGAGAAAGAATGAAAGAAAGAAAGTAAGAAAGAAAAAAGATGGAAAGAAAGAAAGAAAGAAAGAAAGAAAGAAAGAAAGAAATTAAAAAGAAAGAAAGAAACAAAGAAAAAAGAAAGAAAGAAAGAAAGAGAGAAAGAAAAAAGCAAGAAAGAAAGAAAGAAAAAAGAAAAAAGGAAGAACGTAGGAAAGAAAGAAAGAAACAAAGATAGAAAGAAAGAAAGAAAGAAAGAAAGAAAGAAAGAAAGAAAGAAAGAAAGAAAAAAGAAAGAAAGAAAGAAAGGAAGAAAAAAGAAAGAAAGAAAGAAAGAAAGAAAGAAAGGAAAAAGAAAGAAGGAAAAGTAAGAAAAAAAAAAGAAAGAAAGCAAGAACGTAGGAAAGAAAGAAAGAAATTAAAAAGAAAGAAAGAAAGAAAGAAAAAAGAAAGAAAGAAAGGAAGAACGTAGGAAAGAAAGAAAGAAAAAAAGAAAGAAAGAAAGAAAGAAAGAAAGAAAAAAGAAAGAAAGAAAAAAAAGAAAAAAGAAAGAACGTAGGAAAGAAAGAATAAACGTAGGAAAGAAAAAAAGAAAGAAAGAAAGAAAGAAAGAAAAAAGAAAGAAAGAAAGAAAGAAAAAAGAAAGAAAGAAAGAAAGAAAGAAAAAGAAAGAAAGAACGTAGGAAAGAATGAAAGAAAGAAAGTAAGAAAGAAAAAAGATAGAAAGAAAGAAAGAAAGAAAGAAAGAAATTAAAAAGAAAGAAAGAAACAAAGAAAAAAGAAAGAAAGAAAGAAAGAAAGAGAGAAAGAAAAAAGAAAGAAAGAAAGAAAGAAAAAAGAAAAAAGGAACAACGTAGGAAAGAAAGGAAGAAAGAAAGAAACAAAAATAGAAAGAAAGAAGGAAAGAAAGAAAGAAAGAAAGAAAGAAAGAAATTAAAAAGAAAGAAAGAAACAAAGAAAAAAGAAAGAAAGAAAGAAAGAGAGAAAGAAAAAAGAAAGAAAGAAAGAACGTAGGAAAGAAAGAAAGAAAGAAAGAAACATAGAAAGAAAGAATGAAAGAAAGAAATTAAAAAGAAAGAAATTAAAAAGAAAGAAAGAAAGAAAGAAAGAAAGAAAAAAGAAAGAAAGAAAGAAAAAGAAATAAAGAAAGAAAGAAAGAAAGAAAAAAGAAAGAAAGAAAAAAGAAAGAAAGCAAGAACGTAGGAAAGAAAGAAAGAAAAAAAAAGTAAGAAAGAAAGAATGAAAGAAAGAAAGAAAAAGAAAGAAAGAAAGAACGTAGGAAAGAATGAAAGAAAGAAAGAAAGAAAAAAGATAGAAAGAAAGAAAGAAAGAAAGAAACAAAGATAGAAAGAAAGAAAGAAAGAAAGAAATTAAAAAGAAAGAAACAAAGAAA
>JAVLUU010000385.1:692500-695000 GCA_032206185.1 Columba guinea
AAGAAAGAAAGAAAGAAAGAAAGAAAGAAAAAAGAAAAAAAAAGAACGTAGGAAAGAAAGAAAGAAAGAAGCAGGAAAGAAAGAAAGAACGTAGGAAAGAAAGAAAGAAAGAAAGAAAGAAATTAAAAAGAAAGAAAGAAGGAAAGAAAAAAAAAGAAAGAATGAAAGAAAGAAAAAAGAAAGAAAGAAAAAAAAGAAAGAAAGAAAGAACGTAGGAAAGAAAGAAAGAAAGTAAGAAAGGAAGAAAGAAACAAAGATAGAAAGAAAGAAAGAAAGAAATTAAAAAGAAAGAAAGAAATTAAAAAGAAAGTAAGAAAGAAAAAAAAAGGAAAGAAAGAAAGAAAGAAAGAAAGAAAGAAAGAAAGAAAGAAGAAAGAAAGAAAGAAAGAAAGAACGTAGGAAAGAAAGAAAGAAAGAAAGGAAGAAGAAAGAAAGAAAAAAGAAAGAAAGAAAGATCGTAGGAAAGAAAGAAAGAAAGAAACAAAGATAGAAAGAAAGAATGAAAGAAAGAAATTAAAAAGAAAGAAAGAAATTAGAAAGAAAGAAAGAAAGAAAGAAAGAAAGAAAAAAGAAAGAAAGGAAGAAAGAAAGAAAGAAAGAAAAAGAAAGAAAGAAAGAACGTAGGAAAGAATGAAAGAAAGAAAGTAAGAAACAAAAAAGATAGAAAGAAAGAAAGAAAGAGAGAAAGAATGAAAGAAAGAAAGTAAGAAAGAAAAAAGATGGAAAGAAAGAAAGAAAGAAAGAAAGAAAGAAAGAAAGAAAGAAAGAAAGAAATTAAAAAGAAAGAAAGAAACAAAGAAAAAAGAAAGAAAGAAAGAAAGAGAGAAAGAAAAAAGCAAGAAAGAAAGAAAGAAAAAAGAAAAAAGGAAGAACGTAGGAAAGAAAGAAAGAAACAAAGATAGAAAGAAAGAAAGAAAGAAAGAAATAAATAAAGAAAGAAAGAAAGAAAGAAAGAAAAAAGAAAGAAAGAAAGAAAGGAAGAAAAAAGAAAGAAAGAAAAAAGAAAGAAAGAAAGAAAGAAAGGAAAAAGAAAGAAGGAAAAGTAAGAAAAAAAAAGAAAGAAAGCAAGAACGTAGGAAAGAAAGAAAGAAATTAAAAAGAAAGAAAGAAAGAAAGAAAAAAGAAAGAAAGAAAGGAAGAACGTAGGAAAGAAAGAAAGAAAAAAAGAAAGAAAGAAAGAAAGAAAGAAAGAAAAAAGAAATAAAGAAAAAAAAAGAAAAAAGAAAGAACGTAGGAAAGAAAGAATAAACGTAGGAAAGAAAAAAAGAAAGAAAGAAAGAAAGAAAGAAAAAAGAAAGAAAGAAAGAAAGAAAAAAGAAAGAAAGAAAGAAAGAAATAAAGAAAGAAAGAAAGAAAGAAAAAAGAAAGAAAGAAAGAAAAAAGAAAGAAAGATAGAAAGTAGGAAAGAAAGAAAGAAAGTAAGAAAGATAGAAAGAAAGAAATAAAGAAATTAAAAAGAAAGAAAGAAACAAAGAAAAAAGAAATAAAGAAAGAAAGAGAAGAAAGAAAAAAGAAAGAAAGAAAGAAAGAAAAAAGAAAAAAGCAAGAACGTAGGAAAGAAAGAAAGAAAGAAAGAAAGAAAGAAATTAAAAAGAAAGAAAGAAAGAAAGAAAGAAAGAAAAAAGAAAGAAAGAAAAAAAGAAAGAAAGAGAGAAAGAAGGAAAAAAGAAAGAAAAAAGAACGTAGGAAAGAATGAAAGAAAGAAAGAAAGAAAGAAAGAAGAAAGAAAGAAAAAAAGAAAGAAAGAAAGAACGTAGGAAAGAAAGAATGAAAGAAAGAAAGAAAGAAATAAAGAAGAAAGAAAGAAAAAAGAAAGAAAGAAAGAACGTAGGAAAGAAACAAATATAGAAAGAAAGAAAGAAAGAAAAAAATTAAAAAGAAAGAAGGAAATTAAAAAAAGAAAGAAAGAAAGAAAGAAAGAAAGAAAGAAAAAAGAAAGAAATCAAAAAGTAAGAAAGATTAAAAAGAAAGGAAGAAAGAAAGAAAAAAGAAAGAAAGAAAGAAAAAAGAAAGAAATAAATTAAAAAGAAAGAAAGAAAGAAATAAAAAAGAAAGAAAGAAAGAAAGAAAAAAGAAAGAAAGAAAGAAAGAAAAAAGAAAGAAAGAAAAGGAAGAAAGAAAAAAGAAAGAAAGCAAGAATGTAGGAAAAAAGAAAGAAAGAAAGAAAGAAATTAAAAAGAAAGAAAGAAAAAAGAAAGAAAGAAAGAAAAAGAAAGAAAGAAAGAAAGAAAGAAAGAAAGAAAAAGAAAGAAAGAAATAAAGACAAAAGAAAGCAAGAAAGAAAGAAAAAAGAAAGAAAGAAAGAAAGAAAGAAAGAAAGAAAGAAAAAAGAAAGAAAGAAAGAACGTAGGAAAGAATGAAAGAAAGAAAGAAAGAAAGGAAGATAGAAAGAAAGAAAGAAAGAAAAAAGAAATTAAAATAAAGAAGGAAAGAAAGAAAAAGAAAGAAAGAAAGAAAGAAAGAAAGAAAGAAGAAAGAAAGAAAGAAAAATGAAAAAGAA
>JAVLUU010000385.1:710000-735000 GCA_032206185.1 Columba guinea
AAAAGTAAAAAAGGAAGAACGTAGGAAAGAAAGAACGTAGGAAAGAAAGAAAGAAAGAAAGAAAGAAAGAAAGATATTACAAACTAAGAAAGAAAGAAAAAAGAAAGAAAGAAAGAAATTAAAAAGAAGGAAAGAAAGAAAAAAGAAAGAAAGAAAGAAAAAAGAAAGAAAGAAAAAAAAGAAAGAAAGCAAGAACGTAGGAAAGAAAGAAAGAAAGAAAGAAACAAAGATAGAAAGAAAGAAAGAAGGAAAGACAGAAAGAAAGAAAGAAAGAAAGAAAAAAGAAAGAAAGAAATTAAAAAGAAAGAAAAAAGAAAGAAAGAAAAAAGAAAGAAAGAAAAAAGAAAGAAAGAAAAAAGAAAGAAAGAAAGAAAGAAAGAAAGAAAGAAATAAAAAAGAAAGAAAGAAAGAAAGAATGAAAGAAAGAAAAAAGAAAGAAAAAAGAAAGAAAAAAGAAAGAAAGAAAGGAAAAAGGAAGAAAGATAAAAGAAAAAAAAAAGAACGTAGGAAAGAAAGAAAGAAAGAAAAAAGAAAGAAAGGAAGAAAGAAAGAAAAAAGAAAGAAAGAAAGAAAGAAAAAAGAAAAAAAGAAAGAAAGAAAAAAAAAAGAAAGAAAGAAAGAAAAAAGAAAAAAAAAGAACGTAGGAAAGAAAGAAAGAAAGAAGCAGGAAAGAAAGAAAGAACGTAGGAAAGAAAGAAAGAAAGAAAGAAAGAAATTAAAAAGAAAGAAAGAAGGAAAGAAAAAAAAAGAAAGAATGAAAGAAAGAAAAAAGAAAGAAAGAAAAAAAAGAAAGAAAGAAAGAAAAAAAAGAAAGAAAGAAAGAACGTAGGAAAGAAAGAAAGAAAGTAAGAAAGGAAGAAAGAAACAAAGATAGAAAGAAAGAAAGAAAGAAATTAAAAAGAAAGAAAGAAATTAAAAAGAAAGTAAGAAAGAAAGAAAAAGGAAAGAAAGAAAGAAAGAAAGAAAGAAAGAAAGAAAGAAAGAAGAAAGAAAGAAAGAAAGAAAGAACGTAGGAAAGAAAGAAAGAAAGAAAGGAAGAAGAAAGAAAGAAAAAAGAAAGAAAGAAAGATCGTAGGAAAGAAAGAAAGAAAGAAACAAAGATAGAAAGAAAGAATGAAAGAAAGAAATTAAAAAGAAAGAAAGAAATTAGAAAGAAAGAAAGAAAGAAAGAAAGAAAAAAGAAAGAAAGGAAGAAAGAAAGAAAGAAAGAAAAAGAAAGAAAGAAAGAACGTAGGAAAGAATGAAAGAAAGTAAGAAACAAAAAAGATAGAAAGAAAGAAAGAAAGAGAGAAAGAATGAAAGAAAGAAAGTAAGAAAGAAAAAAGATGGAAAGAAAGAAAGAAAGAAAGAAAGAAAGAAAGAAAGAAAGAAATTAAAAAGAAAGAAAGAAACAAAGAAAAAAGAAAGAAAGAAAGAAAGAGAGAAAGAAAAAAGCAAGAAAGAAAGAAAGAAAAAAGAAAAAAGGAAGAACGTAGGAAAGAAAGAAAGAAACAAAGATAGAAAGAAAGAAAGAAAGAAATAAATAAAGAAAGAAAGAAAGAAAGAAAGAAAAAAGAAAGAAAGAAAGAAAGGAAGAAAAAAGAAAGAAAGAAAAAAGAAAGAAAGAAAGAAAGAAAGAAAGGAAAAAGAAAGAAGGAAAAGTAAGAAAAAAAAAGAAAGAAAGCAAGAACGTAGGAAAGAAAGAAAGAAATTAAAAAGAAAGAAAGAAAGAAAGAAAAAAGAAAGAAAGAAAGGAAGAACGTAGGAAAGAAAGAAAGAAAAAAAGAAAGAAAGAAAGAAAGAAAGAAAGAAAAAAGAAAGAAAGAAAAAAAAAGAAAAAAGAAAGAACGTAGGAAAGAAAGAATAAACGTAGGAAAGAAAAAAAGAAAGAAAGAAAGAAAGAAAGAAAAAAGAAAGAAAGAAAGAAAGAAAAAAGAAAGAAAGAAAGAAAGAAATAAAGAAAGAAAGAAAGAAAGAAAAAAGAAAGAAAGAAAGAAAAAAGAAAGAAAGATAGAAAGTAGGAAAGAATGAAAGAAAGAAAGTAAGAAAGATAGAAAGAAAGAAATAAAGAAATTAAAAAGAAAGAAAGAAACAAAGAAAAAAGAAATAAAGAAAGAAAGAGAAGAAAGAAAAAAGAAAGAAAGAAAGAAAGAAAGAAAGAAAAAAGAAAAAAGCAAGAACGTAGGAAAGAAAGAAAGAAAGAAAGGAAGAAAGAAAGAAATTAAAAAGAAAGAAAGAAAGAAAGAAAGAAAGAAAAAAGAAAGAAAGAAAGAAAGAAAGAGAGAAAGAAGGAAAAAAGAAAGAAAAAAGAACGTAGGAAAGAATGAAAGAAAGAAAGAAAGAAAGAAAGAAGAAAGAAAGAAAAAAAGAAAGAAAGAAAGAACGTAGGAAAGAAAGAATGAAAGAAAGAAAGAAAGAAATAAAGAAGAAAGAAAGAAAAAAGAAAGAAAGAAAGAACGTAGGAAAGAAACAAATATAGAAAGAAAGAAAGAAAGAAAAAAATTAAAAAGAAAGAAGGAAATTAAAAAAAGAAAGAAAGAAAGAAAGAAAGAAAGAAAGAAAAAAGAAAGAAATCAAAAAGTAAGAAAGATTAAAAAGAAAGGAAGAAAGAAAGAAAAAAGAAAGAAAGAAAGAAAAAAGAAAGAAATAAAATAAAAAAGAAAGAAAGAAAGAAATAAAAAAGAAAGAAAGAAAGAAAGAAAAAATAAAGAAAGAAAGAAAGAAAAAAGAAAGAAAGAAAAGGAAGAAAGAAAAAAGAAAGAAAGCAAGAATGTAGGAAAAAAGAAAGAAAGAAAGAAAGAAATTAAAAATAAAGAAAGAAAAAAGAAAGAAAGAAAGAAAAAGAAAGAAAGAAAGAAAGAAAGAAAGAAAGAAAAAGAAAGAAAGAAATAAAGACAAAAGAAAGCAAGAAAGAAAGAAAAAAGAAAGAAAGAAAGAAAGAAAGAAAGAAAGAAAAAAGAAAGAAAGAAAGAACGTAGGAAAGAATGAAAGAAAGAAAGAAAGAAAGGAAGATAGAAAGAAAGAAAGAAAGAAAGAAAAAAGAAATTAAAATAAAGAAGGAAAGAAAGAAAAAGAAAGAAAGAAAGAAAGAAAGAAAGAAGAAAGAAAGAAAGAAAAATGAAAAAGAAAGAAAGAAAGAAAGAAGAAAGAAAGAAAAAAAAAGAAAGAAAATTGAAAGAAAGAAAAAGAAAGAAAGAAAGAAATAAAGAAGGAAAGTAAGAAAGAAAGAAAGAAAAAAGAAAGAAAGAAAGAAAAAGAAAGAAAGGAAGAAAAAAAGAAGGAAAAAGAGAAAGAAAAGGAAAGAAAGAAAGAAAGAAAAAGAAAAGAAGAAAGAAAGAAAGAAAGAAAAAAGAAAAAAGAAAGAAAGAAAGAATGAAAAAAGAAAAAAAGAAGAAAGAAAGAAAGAAAGAAATAAAAAAGAAAGAAAGAAGAAAGAAAGAAAGGAAAAGAAAGAAAGAAAGAAAGAAAGAAAGAAAGAGGAAAAAAGAAAGAAAGTTAAAGAAAGAAAGAAAGAAAGAAAAATAAAGAAAGAAGAAAGGAATGAAAAGAAAGAAAGAGAGAAAGAAATACAGAAAGAAAGAAAGAAAAAAGAGGAAGAAAGAAAAAGAAAGAAAGAAAGAAAGAAGGAAAGATAGACAAAAAAAGAAAGAAAGGAAGAAGAAAGAAAGAAAGAAAACAGAAAGAAAGCAACAACGTAGGAAAGAATGAAAGAAAGAAAGAATGAAAACAGAAAGAAAGCAACAACGTAGGAAAGAATGAAAGGAAGAAAGAAAAAAAAAGAAAGAAAGAGAAAAGAATGAAAGATATTAAAAAGAAAGAAAGAAGGAAAAAGAAAGAAAGAAAGAAAAAAAAAAGAAAGAAAGAAAGAAAGAAAGAAAGAAAGAAAGAAAGGAAAAAGAAAGAAAGAAAGAACGTAGGAAAGAAAGAAAGAAAGAAAGAAAGATTTTAAAAAGAAAGAAAGAAAGAAAAAAGAAAGAAAGAAAGAAAAAAGAAAGAAAGAAAGAAAGAAAGAAAGAAAAAAGAAAGAAATTAAAAAGAAAGAAAGAAAGAGAAAAAAGAAAGAAAGAAAGAAAGAAAAAAGAAATAAATAAATTAAAAAGAAAGAACGTAGGAAAGAAAGAAAGACAGCAAGAAAGAAAGGAAGAAAGAATGATAGACAGAAAGAAAGAAAGAAAGGAAGAAATTGAAAAGAAGAAAGAAGAAAAAAGAAAGAAAGAAAGAAAGAAAAAAGAAAGAAAGAAAGAAAAATGAAAGAAAGAAAGAAAGAAAAAAGAAAGAAAGAAAGAACGTAGGAAAGAAAGAAAGAAAGAAAGAAAGAAAGAAAGAAAGAGAGAAATTAAAAAGAAAGAAATTAAAAAGAAAGAAAGAAAGAAAGAAAGAAAGAGAAAAGAAAAAAAGAAAGAAATTAAAAAGAAAGAAAGAAATTAAAAAGAAAGAAAGAAAGAAAGAAAAAAGAAAGAAAGAAAGAAAGAAAAAAGAAAGAAAGAAAGAAAGAAAGAAAAAAGAAAGAAAGAAAGAAAGACAGAACATAGGGAAGGAAGAAAGAAAGAAAGAAGAAAGAAAGAAAAAAGAAAGAAAGAAAGAACGTAGGAAAGAAAGAAAGTAAGAAAGAAAGAAAGAAAGAAATTAAAAAGAAAGAAAGAAAGAAAAAAGAAAGAAAGAGAGAAAGAAAGAAAGAAAGGAAAAAGAAAGAAAGCAAGAACGTAGGAAAGAAAGAAAGAAAGAAAGAAAAAAAAAGACAGAAAGAAAGAAAAAAGAATGAAAGTAAGAAACAAAAAACAATAAAAGAAAGAAATTAAAAAGAAAGAAAAAAAGAAAAAAGAAAGAAAGCAAGAATGTAGGAAAGAAAGAAAGCAAGAAAGAAAGAAAAAAGAAAGAAAGAAATTAAAAAGAAAGAAAGAAAGAAAGAAAGAAAAAAGAAAGAAAGAAATAAAAAAGAAAGAAAGAAAGAAAGAAAAAAGAAAGAAAGAACGTAGGAAAGAAAGAAAGAAAGAAAGTAAGAAAGAAAGAAAGAAAGATAGAAAGAAAGAAAGAAATTAAAAAGAAAGAAAGAAGAAAAAAGAAAGAAAAAAGAAAGAAATAAAAAAGAAAGAAAGAAAGAAAGAAAAAAGAAAGAAAGAAAGAAAGAAAGAAAAAAGAAAGAAAGCAAGAACGTAGGAAAGAAAGAAAGAAAGAAAGAAAAAAGAAAGAAAGAAAGAAATTAAAAAGAAAGAAAGAAATTAAAAAGAAAGAAAAAAGAGAAAGAAAGAAAGAAAGAAAAAAGAAAGAAAGAAAGAAAGAAAAAAGAAAGAAAGAAAGAAAAAAGAAAGAAAGAAAGAAAAAAAGAAATAAAGAAAGAAAGAAAGAAAGAAATAAAGAAAGAAAAAAGAAAAAAGAAAGAAAGAAAGAACGTAGGAAAGAAAGTAATAAAGAAAGAAAGAAAGAAAAAAAGAAAGAAAGAAAGAATGTAGGAAAGAAAGAAAGAAAGAAAGAAAGAAAGAAAGAAATTAAAAGGAAAGAAAGAAAGAAAGAAAAAAGAAAGAAAGAAAAAAAAAGAAAGAAAGAAAGAACGTAGGAAAGAAAGAAAGAAAGAACGTAGGAAAGAAAGAAAGAAAGAAAGAAAGAAAAAAGAAAGAAAGAAAGAAAGAAAAAAGAAAGAAAGAAAGAAAGAAAGAAAGAAAGAAAGAAAAAAGAAAGAAAGAAAGAACGTAGGAAAGAAAGAAAGAAAGAAAGTAAGAAAGAAAGAAAGATAGAAAGAAAGAAAGAAAGAAAGAAATTAAAAAGAAAGAAGGAAAAAAGAAAGAAAGAAAGAAAGAAAGAAAGAAAGAGAAAAAAGAACGTAGGAAAGAAAGAAAGAAAGAAAGAAACAAAGATAGAAAGACAGAAAGAAAGAAAGAAAGACATTTAGGAGAAAGAAAGAAAGAAAGAAAAAAGAAATAAAGAAAGAAAGAAAAAAGAAAGAAAGAAATTAAAAAGAAAGAAAGAAATTAAAAAGAAATAAAGAAAAAAAGAAAGAAAGAAAGAAAGAAAAAAAAAGAAAGAAAGAAAAAAGAAAGAAAGAGATTAAAAAGAAAGAAAGAAAGAAAGAAAGAATAAAGAAAGAGAGAAAGGAAGAAAAAGAAAGAAAGAAAGAAAGAAAGAAAGAAAAAAGAAAGAAAGAAAGAAGAAAGAAAGAAAGAAAGAACGTAGGAAAGAAGGAAAGAAAGAAAGAAGAAAGAAAGAAAGAAAGTAAAAAGAAAGAAAGAAAGAAAAAAGAAAGAAAGAAAGAACGTAGGAAAGAAAGAAAGAAAGAAAGAAAGAAGAAAGAAAGTAGGAAAGAAAGAAAGAAAGAAAGAAAGAAAAAAGAAAGAAAGAAAAAAGAAAGAAAGAAAAAGAAAGAAGGAAAGAAAGTAAGAAAGAAAGAAAAAAAAGAAAGAAAGAGAGAAAGAAAAAATAAAGAAAAAAAGAACGTAGGAAAGAAAGAAAGAAAGAAAGAAAGAAAGAAAGAAAGAAAGTCATTAAAAAGAAAGAAAGAAAGAAAGAAAGACATTAAAAAGATAGAAAGAAAGAAAGAAAAAAGAAAGAAAGAAAGAAGGAAAGAAAGAAAGAAAGAAAGAAAGAAAGAAAGAAATTAGAAAGAAGGAAAGAAATTAAAAAGAAAGAAAGAAAGAAAGAAAGAAAGAAAGAAAGAAAGAAAGAAAGAATGAAAAATGAAAGAAAGAAAGAAAGAAAGAAAGAAAAAAGAAGAAAGCAAGAACGTAGGAAAGAAAGAAAGAAAGAAAAAAAAGAAAGAAAGAAAAAAAAAGAATGAAAGAAATTAAAAAGAAAGAAAACAATTAAAAAGAAAGAAAGAAAGAAAGAAAGAAAAAGAAAGAAAAAAAGAAAGAAAAAAGAAAGAAGAAATTAAAAAGAAAGAAAGAAAGAAAGAAAGAAAGAAAAAAGAAAGAAAGAACCTAGGAAAGAAAGAAAGAAAGAAAGTAAGAAAGAAAGAAAGAAAGATAGAGAGAAAGAAAGAAAGAAATTAAATAGAAAGAAAGAAGAAAAAAGAAAGAAAAAAAGAAAGAAAGAAAAAAGAAATAAAGAAAGAAAGAAAAAAGAAGGAAAGAAAGAAAGAAAGAAAAAAGAAAGAAAGCAAGAACGTAGGAAAGAAAGAAAGAAAGAAAGAAAGAAACAATGATAGAAAGAAAGAAAGAAAGAAAGAAATTAAAAAGAAAGAAAGAAATTAAAAAGAAAGAAAAAAGGAAGAAAGAAAGAAAGAAAGAAAAAAGAAAGAAAGAGAAAGAAAGAAAGAAAGAAAGAAAGAAAAAAGAAAGAAAGAAAGAAAGAACGTAGGAAAGAAAGAAAGAAAAAAGAAAGAAAGAAAGAAAGAAAGAAATTAAAAGGAAAGAAAGAAAGAAAGAAAAAAGAAAGAAAGAAAAAAAAAGAAAGAAAGAAAAAAGAAAGAAAGAAAAAGAAAGAAGGAAAGATAGAAAGAAAGAAAGAAAGAAAAATCAAAAAAAGAAAGAAAGAAAGAAAGAAAGAAATTAAAAGGAAAGAAAGAAAGAAAGAAAAAAGAAAGAAAGAAAAAAAGAAAGAAAGAAAAAAGAAAGAAAGAAAGAAAGAAGGAAAGATAGAAAGAAAGAAAGAAAGAAAAAACAAAAAAAGAAAGAAAGAAAGAAAGAAAAAAGAAATAAAGAAAGAAAGAAAAAAGAATAAAAGAAAGAAAGAAAGAAATTAAAAAGAAAGAAAGAAAATAAAAAGAAAGAAAGAAAGAAAAAAGAAAGAAAGAAAGAAAGACAAAAGAAAGAAAGAAATTAAAAAGAAAGAAAGAAAGAAAGAAAGAAAAAAGAAAGAACGAAAAAAGAAAGAAAGAAAGGAAGAAAGAACGTAGGAAAGAAGGAAAGAAAGAAACAAAGAAGAAAGAAAGAAAAAAGAAAGAAAGAAAGAACATAGGAAAGAAAGAAAGAAAGAAAGAAAGAAAGAAACTAAAAAGAAAGAAAGAAAGAAAGGAAAAGAAAGTAGGAAAGAAAGTAAGAAAGAAAGAAAGAAAGAAAGAAAGAAAGAAACAATGATAGAAAGAAAGAAAGAAAGAAAGAAATTAAAAAGAAAGAAATTAAAAAGAAAGAAAAAAGGAAGAAAGAAAGAAAGAAAGAAAAAAGAAAGAAAGAAAGAAAGAAAAAAGAAAGAAAGAAAGAAAGAAATTAGAAAGAAAGAAATTATAAAGAAAGAAAGAAAGAAAGAAAGAAAGAAAGAAAAAAGAAAGAGAAAGAAAGAAAGAAAAAGAAAGAAAGAAATGAAAATAAAGAAAGAAAGAAAGAAAAAAGTAAGAAAGAAAGAATGAAAAAAGAAAGAAAGAAAGAAAGAAAGAAAGAAAGAATAAACGTAAGAAAGAAAGAAAAAAGAAAGAAAGAAAGAAAGAAAGAAAGAAAAAAGAAAGAAAGAAAAAGAAAGAAAGAAAGAAATAAAGACAGAAAGAAAAACAGAAAGAAAGAAAGAACGTAGGAAAGAAATAAAGAAAGAAAGAAAGTAATTAAAAAGAAAGAAAGAAAGAAAAAAGAAAGAAAGAAAGAAAGAAAGAAGGAAAGAAAGAAAGAAAAAAGAAAGAAAGAAATAAAAAAGAAAAAAGAAAGAACGTAGGAAAGAATGAAAGAAATACAGAAGAAAGAAAGAAAAAAGAAAGAAAGCAAGAAAGAAAGAAAGAAAGAAATTAAAAAGAAAGAAAGAAAGAAAAAAGAAAGAAAGAAAGAAAGAAAGAGAGAAAGAAAGAAAGAAAGAAAGAAAGAAAGAAAGAAAGAAAAAAGAAAGAAATAAAAAAGAAAAAAGAAAGAACGTAGGAAAGAAAGAAAGAACGTAGGAAAGAAAGAAAGAAAGAAAGAAAGAATAAAGAAAGAAAGAAAGAAATTAAAAAGAAAGAAAGAAAGAAAAAAGAAAGAAAGAAAGAAAAAGGAAAGAAAGAAGGGAAGAAAAAAGAAAGAAAGAAAGAACGTAGGAAAGAAAGAAAGAAACAAAGTTAGAAAGAAAGAATGAAAGAAAGAAATTAAAAAGAAAGAAAGAAATTAAAAAGAAAGATAGAAAGAAAGAAAGAAAGAAAGAAAGAAAGAAAGAAAGAAAGAAAAAAGAAAGAAAGCAAGAACGTAGGAAAGAATGAAAGAAAGAAAGAAAAAAAAGAAGGAAAGAAAGAAAAAAGAAAGAAAGCAAGAACGTAGGAAAGAATGAAAGGAAGAAAGAAAAAAAAAGAAAGAAAGAGAAAAGAATGAAAGAAATTAAAAAGAAAGAAAGAAAGAAAAAAGAAAGAAAGAAAGAAAGAAAAAAGAAAGAAAGAAAGAAAGAAAGAATGAAAGAAAAAAGAAAGAAAGAAAGAACGTAGGAAAGAAAGAAAGAAAGAAAGAAAGAATTTAAAAAGAAAGAAAGAAAGAAAGAAAAAAGAAAGAAAGCAAGAAAGAAAAAAGAAGAAAGAAAGAAAGAAAAAAGAAAGAAATTAAAAAGAAAGAAAGAAAGAAAGAAAAAAGAAAGAAAGAAAGAAAGAAAAAAGAAATAAATAAATTAAAAAGAAAGAACGTAGGAAGGAAAGAAAGACAGTAAGAAAGAAAGGAAGAAAGAATGATAGACAGAAAGAAAGATAGAAAGGAAGAAATTGAAAAGAAAGAAAGAAGAAAAAAGAAAGAAAGAAAGAAAGAAAAAAGAAAGAAAGAAAGAAAGAAAAACGAAAGAATGAAAGAAAGAAAAAAGAAAGAAAGAAAGAACGTAGGAAAGAAAGAAAGAAAGAAAGAAAGAAAGAAAGAGAGAAATTAAAAAGAAAGAAATTAAAAAGAAAGAAAGAAAGAAAGAGAAAAGAAAGAAAGAAAGAAATTAAAAAGAAAGAAAGAAATTAAAAAGAAAGAAAGAAAGAAAGAAAAAAGAAAGAAAGAAAGAAAGAAAAAAGAAAGAAAGAAAGAAAGAAAGAAAAAAGAAAGAAAGAAAGAACGTAGGAAAGAAAGAAAGAAAGAAAGTAAGAAAGAAAGAAAGATAGAAAGAAAGAAAGAAAGAAAGAAAGAAAGAAATTAAAAAGAAAGAAGGAAAAAAGAAAGAAAGAAAGAAAGAAAGAAAGAAAGAAAGAGAAAAAAGAACATAGGAAAGAAAGAAAGAAAGAAAGAAAGATAGAAAGACAGAAAGAAAGAAAGAAAGACATTTAGGAGAAAGAAAGAAAGAAAAAAGAAAGAAAGAAAGAAGGAAAGAAAGAAAGATAGAAAGAAAGAAAAAACAAAAAAGAAAGAAAGAAAGAAAAAAGAAATAAAGAAAGAAAAAAGAAAGAAAGAAATTAAAAAGAAAGAAAGAAATTAAAAAGAAAGAAAGAAAGAAAGAAAGAAAGAAAGAAAAAAAAGAAAGAAAGAAAAAAGAAAGAAAGAAATTAAAAAGAAAGAAAGAAAGAAAGAAAAAAGAAAGAGAGAAAGGAAGAAAAAGAAAGAAAGAAAGAAAGAAAGAAAGAAAGAAAGAAAAAAGAAAGAAAGAAAGAAGAAAGAAAGAAAGAAAGAACGTAGGAAAGAAGGAAGGAAAGAAGGAAGGAAAGAAAGAAAGAAGAAAGAAAGAAAAAAGAAAGAAAGAAAGAAGGTAGGAAAGAAAGACAGAAAGAAAGAAAGAAAGAAAAAAAGAAACTAGAAAGAAAGAAAGAAAAAGAAAGAAGGAAAGAAAGTAAGAAAGAAAGAAAGAAAGAAAGAAATTAAAAAGAAAGAAATAAAGAAAAAAGAAAGAAAGAAAGAAAGAAAGTAAAAAGAAAGAAAGAAAGAAAGAAAAAAGAAAGAAAGAAAAAGAAAGAAGGAAAGAAAGTAAGAAAGAATGAAAGAAAGAAAGAAAGAAAAAAATTAAAAAGAAAGAAAGAAATTAAAAAGAAAGAAAGAAAGAAAGAAAGAAACAAAAAAGAAAGAAAGAAAGAAAAAAGAAAGAAAGAAAGAAAGGAAGAAAGAAAGGAAGAAAAAAGAAAGAAAGAAAGAAAGAAAGAGAGAAAGAAAAAATAAAGAAAAAAGAACGTAGGAAAGAAAGAAAGAAAGAAAGAAAGAAAGACATTAAAAAGAAAGAAAGAAAGAAAGAAAGAAAGAAAGACATTAAAAAGATAGAAAGAAAGAAAGAAAAAAGAAAGAAAGAAAGAAGGAAAGAAAGAAAGAAAGAAAGAAAGAAAGAAAAAAGGAAAAAAGAAAGAAAGAAAGAAAGAAAGATAAAAGAAAAAAAGAGGGAAAGAAAGAAAGAAAAAGAAAGAAAGTAAGAAAGAAAAAAGAAAGAAAGAAAGAAACAAAGAAAGAAAGAAAGAATGAAAGAAAAATGAAAGAAATAAAGAAAGAAAGAAAGAAAAAAGAAAGAAAGCAAGAACGTAGGAAAGAAAGAAAGAAAGAAAGAAAAAAAATAAAGAAAGAAAGAAAAAAGGATGAAAGAAATTAAAAAGAAACAAAACAAAAAGAAAGAAAGAAAGAAAGAAAGGAAAAGAAAGAAAAAGAAAGAAAAAAGAAAGAAAGAAATTAAAAAGAAAGAAAGAAAGAAAGAAAGAAAAAAGAAAGAAAGAAATAAAAAAGAAAGAAAGAAAGAACGTAGGAAAGAAAGAAAGAAAGTAAGAAAGAAAGAAAGAAAGACAGAGAGAAAGAAAGAAAGAAATTAAAAAGAAAGAAAGAATAAAAAAGAAAGAAAAAAAGAAAGAAAGAAAAAAGAAATAAAGAAAGAAAGAAAAAAGAAAGAAAGAAAGAAAGAAAGAAAGAAAAAAGAAAGAAAGCAAGAACGTAGGAAAGAAAGAAAGAAAGAAAGAAAGAAAGAAACAATGATAGAAAGAAAGAAAGAAAGAAAGAAATTAAAAAGAAAGAAAGAAATTAAAAAGAAAGAAAAAAGGAAGAAAGAAAGAAAGAAAGAAAAAAGAAAGAAAGAAAGAAAGAAAAAAGAAAGAAAGAAAGAAAGAAATTAGTAAGAAAGAAATTATAAAGAAAGAAAGAAAGAAAGAAAGAAGGAAAGAAAGAAAAAAGAGAAAGAAAGAAAGAAAAAGAAAGAAAGAAATTAAAAAGAAAGAAAGAAAGAAAGAAAAAAGTAAGAAAGAAAGAATGAAAAAAGAAAGAAAGAAAGAAAGAAAGAATAAACGTAAGAAAGAAAGAAAAAAGAAAGAAAGAAAGAAAGAAAGAAAGAAAGAAAGAAAGAAAGAAAGAAAAAGAAAGAAAAAAGAAAGAAAGAAAGAACGTAGGAAAGAAAGAAAGAAAGAAAGAAAGAAAGAAAGGAAGAAGAAAAAAGAAAAATAGAAAGAAAGAAAGAACGTAGGAAAGAAAGAAAGAAAGAAAGAAAGAAAGAAAGAAAGAGAGAAAGAAAAAAGAAAGAAAGAAAAAAAGAAAGAAAGAAAGAACGCAGTAAAGAAAGAAATAAAGAACGTAGGAAAGAAAGAAAGAAAGAAAAAAATTAAAAAAGAAAGAAAGAAAGAAAGAAAAAGAAAGAAAAAAGAAAGAAAGAAAGAAATTAAAAAGAAGGAAAGAAAGAAAAAAGAAAGAAAGAAAGAAAGAAAAAAGAAAGAAAGAAAGAAAGAAAAAAGACAGAAAGAAAGAAAGAAAGAAAAAAGAAAGAAAAAAAGAAAGAAAGAAAGAAAAAAGAAAGAAAGCAAGAACGTAGGAAAGAAAGAAAGAAAGAAAGAAAGATAGAAAGAAAGAAAGAAAGAAATTAAAAAGAAAGAAAGAAGGAAAGAAAAAAGAAAGAAAGAAAGAAAAAAGAAAGAAAGAAAGAAAGAAAAAAAGAAGGAAAGAAAAAAAGAAAAAAAGGAAGAACGTAGGAAAGAAAGAACGTAGGAAAGAAAGAAAGAAAGAAAGAAAGAAAGAAAGCTATTACAAACTAAGAAAGAAAGAAAAAAGAAAGAAAGAAAGAAATTAAAAAGAAGGAAAGAAAGAAAAAGAAAGAAAGAAAGAAAAAAGAAAGAAAGAAAGAAATAGAAAAGAAAGAAAGAAAAAAGAAAGAAAGAAAGAACGTAGGAAAGAAAGAACGTAGGAAAGAAAGAAAGAAAGAAAGAAAGAAAGAAAGAAAGAAAGAAAGACATTAAAAAGAAGGAAAAAAGAAAGAAAAAAGAAAGAAAGAAAGAAATTAAAAAGAAGGAAAGAAAGAAAAAAGAAAGAAAGAAAGAAAGAAAAAAGAAAGAAAGAAAGAAAGAAAAAAGACAGAAAGAAAGAAAGAAAGAAAAAAGAAAGAAAGAAAGAAAGAAAGAAAGAAAAAAGAAAGGAAGCAAGAACGTAGGAAAGAAAGAAAGAAAGAAAGAAAGATAGAAAGAAAGAAAGAAAGAAATTAAAAAGAAAGAAGGAAAGAAAAAAGAAAGAAAGAAAGAAAAAAGAAAGAAAGAAAGAAAGAAAAAAAGAAGGAAAGAAAAAAAGTAAAAAAGGAAGAACGTAGGAAAGAAAGAACGTAGGAAAGAAAGAAAGAAAGAAAGAAAGAAAGAAAGAAAGATATTACAAACTAAGAAAGAAAGAAAAAAGAAAGAAAGAAAGAAATTAAAAAGAAGGAAAGAAAGAAAAAAGAAAGAAAGAAAGAAAAAAGAAAGAAAGAAAAAAAAGAAAGAAAGCAAGAACGTAGGAAAGAAAGAAAGAAAGAAAGAAACAAAGATAGAAAGAAAGAAAGAAGGAAAGACAGAAAGAAAGAAAGAAAGAAAGAAAAAAGAAAGAAAGAAATTAAAAAGAAAGAAAAAAGAAAGAAAGAAAAAAGAAAGAAAGAAAAAAGAAAGAAAGAAAAAAGAAAGAAAGAAAGAAAGAAAGAAAGAAATAAAAAAGAAAGAAAGAAAGAAAGAATGAAAGAAAGAAAAAAGAAAGAAAAAAGAAAGGAAAAAGAAAGAAAGAAAGGAAAAAGGAAGAAAGATAAAAGAAAAAAAAAAGAACGTAGGAAAGAAAGAAAGAAAGAAAAAAGAAAGAAAGGAAGAAAGAAAGAAAAAAGAAAGAAAGAAAGAAAGAAAAAAGAAAAAAAGAAAGAAAGAAAAAAAAAAGAAAGAAAGAAAGAAAAAAGAAAGATAGAAAGAAAGAAAGAAAGAAATTAAAAAGAAAGAAAGAAATTAAAAGGAAAGTAAGAAAGAAAGAAAAAGGAAAGAAAGAAAGAAAGAAAGAAAGAAAGAAAGAAAGAAGAAAGAAAGAAAGAAAGAAAGAACGTAGGAAAGAAAGAAAGAAAGAAAGGAAGAAGAAAGAAAGAAAAAAGAAAGAAAGAAAGATCGTAGGAAAGAAAGAAAGAAAGAAACAAAGATAGAAAGAAAGAATGAAAGAAAGAAATTAAAAAGAAAGAAAGAAATTAGAAAGAAAGAAAGAAAGAAAGAAAGAAAGAAAAAAGAAAGAAAGGAAGAAAGAAAGAAAGAAAGAAAAAGAAAGAAAGAAAGAACGTAGGAAAGAATGAAAGAAAGTAAGAAACAAAAAAGATAGAAAGAAAGAAAGAAAGAGAGAAAGAATGAAAGAAAGAAAGTAAGAAAGAAAAAAGATGGAAAGAAAGAAAGAAAGAAAGAAAGAAAGAAAGAAAGAAAGAAAGAAATTAAAAAGAAAGAAAGAAACAAAGAAAAAAGAAAGAAAGAAAGAAAGAGAGAAAGAAAAAAGCAAGAAAGAAAGAAAGAAAAAAGAAAAAAGGAAGAACGTAGGAAAGAAAGAAAGAAACAAAGATAGAAAGAAAGAAAGAAAGAAAGAAATAAAGAAAGAAAGAAAGAAAGAAAGAAAAAAGAAAGAAAGAAAGAAAGGAAGAAAAAAGAAAGAAAGAAAAAAGAAAGAAAGAAAGAAAGAAAGAAAGGAAAAAGAAAGAAGGAAAAGTAAGAAAAAAAAAGAAAGAAAGCAAGAACGTAGGAAAGAAAGAAAGAAATTAAAAAGAAAGAAAGAAAGAAAGAAAAAAGAAAGAAAGAAAGGAAGAACGTAGGAAAGAAAGAAAGAAAAAAAGAAAGAAAGAAAGAAAGAAAGAAAGAAAAAAGAAAGAAAGAAAAAAAAAGAAAAAAGAAAGAACGTAGGAAAGAAAGAATAAACGTAGGAAAGAAGAAAAGAAAGAAAGAAAGAAAGAAAGAAAAAAGAAAGAAAGAAAGAAAGAAAAAAGAAAGAAAGAAAGAAAGAAATAAAGAAAGAAAGAAAGAAAGAAAAAAGAAAGAAAGAAAGAAAAAAGAAAGAAAGATAGAAAGTAGGAAAGAATGAAAGAAAGAAAGTAAGAAAGATAGAAAGAAAGAAATAAAGAAATTAAAAAGAAAGAAAGAAACAAAGAAAAAAGAAATAAAGAAAGAAAGAGAAGAAAGAAAAAAGAAAGGAAGAAAGAAAGAAAGAAAGAAAAAAGAAAAAAGCAAGAACGTAGGAAAGAAAGAAAGAAAGAAAGGAAGAAAGAAAGAAATTAAAAAGAAAGAAAGAAAGAAAGAAAGAAAGAAAAAAGAAAGAAAGAAAAAAAGAAAGAAAGAGAGAAAGAAGGAAAAAAGAAAGAAAAAAGAACGTAGGAAAGAATGAAAGAAAGAAAGAAAGAAAGAAAGAAGAAAGAAAGAAAAAAGAAAGAAAGAAAGAACGTAGGAAAGAAAGAATGAAAGAAAGAAAGAAAGAAATAAAGAAGAAAGAAAGAAAAAAGAAAGAAAGAAAGAACGTAGGAAAGAAACAAATATAGAAAGAAAGAAAGAAAGAAAAAAATTAAAAAGAAAGAAGGAAATTAAAAAAAGAAAGAAAGAAAGAAAGAAAGAAAGAAAAAAGAAAGAAATCAAAAAGTAAGAAAGAATAAAAAGAAAGGAAGAAAGAAAGAAAAAAGAAAGAAAGAAAGAAAAAAGAAAGAAATAAATTAAAAAGAAAGAAAGAAAGAAATAAAAAAGAAAGAAAGAAAGAAAGAAAAAAGAAAGAAAGAAAGAAAGAAAAAAGAAAGAAAGAAAAGGAAGAAAGAAAAAAGAAAGAAAGCAAGAATGTAGGAAAAAAGAAAGAAAGAAAGAAAGAAATTAAAAAGAAAGAAAGAAAAAAGAAAGAAAGAAAGAAAAAGAAAGAAAGAAAGAAAGAAAGAAAGAAAGAAAAAGAAAGAAAGAAATAAAGACAAAAGAAAGCAAGAAAGAGAGAAAAAAGAAAGAAAGAAAGAAAGAAAGAAAGAAAGAAAGAAAAAAGAAAGAAAGAAAGAACGTAGGAAAGAATGAAAGAAAGAAAGAAAGAAAGGAAGATAGAAAGAAAGAAAGAAAGAAAAAAGAAATTAAAATAAAGAAGGAAAGAAAGAAAAAGAAAGAAAGAAAGAAAGAAAGAAAGAAAGAAGAAAGAAAGAAAGAAAAATGAAAAAGAAAGAAAGAAAGAAAGAAGAAAGAAAGAAAAAAAAAGAAAGAAAATTGAAAGAAAGAAAAAGAAAGAAAGAAAGAAATAAAGAAGGAAAGTAAGAAAGAAAGAAAGAAAAAAGAAAGAAAGAAAGAAAAAGAAAGAAAGGAAGAAAAAAGAAGGAAAAAGAGAAAGAAAAGGAAAGAAAGAAAGAAAGAAAAAGAAAAGAAGAAAGAAAGAAAGAAAGAAAAAAGAAAAAAGAAAGAAAGAAAGAATGAAAAAAGAAAAAAAGAAGAAAGAAAGAAAGAAAGAAATAAAAAAGAAAGAAAGAAGAAAGAAAGAAAGGAAAAGAAAGAAAGAAAGAAAGAAAGAAAGAAAGAGGAAAAAAGAAAGAAAGTTAAAGAAAGAAAGAAAGAAAGAAAAATAAAGAAAGAAGAAAGGAATGAAAAGAAAGAAAGAAAGAGAGAAAGAAATACAGAAAGAAAGAAAGAAAAAAGAGGAAGAAAGAAAAAGAAAGAAAGAAAGAAAGAAGGAAAGATAGACAAAAAAAGAAAGAAAGGAAGAAGAAAGAAAGAAAGAAAACAGAAAGAAAGCAACAACGTAGGAAAGAATGAAAGAAAGAAAGAATGAAAACAGAAAGAAAGCAACAACGTAGGAAAGAATGAAAGGAAGAAAGAAAAAAAAAGAAAGAAAGAGAAAAGAATGAAAGATATTAAAAAGAAAGAAAGAAGGAAAAAGAAAGAAAGAAAGAAAGAAAAAAGAAAGAAAGAAAGAAAGAAAGAAAGAAAGAAAGAAAGGAAAAAGAAAGAAAGAAAGAACGTAGGAAAGAAAGAAAGAAAGAAAGAAAGATTTTAAAAAGAAAGAAAGAAAGAAAAAAGAAAGAAAGAAAAAAGAAAGAAAGAAAGAAAGAAAGAAAGAAAAAAGAAAGAAATTAAAAAGAAAGAAAGAAAGAGAAAAAAGAAAGAAAGAAAGAAAGAAAAAAGAAATAAATAAATTAAAAAGAAAGAACGTAGGAAAGAAAGAAAGACAGCAAGAAAGAAAGGAAGAAAGAATGATAGACAGAAAGAAAGAAAGAAAGGAAGAAATTGAAAAGAAGAAAGAAGAAAAAAGAAAGAAAGAAAGAAAGAAAAAAGAAAGAAAGAAAGAAAAATGAAAGAAAGAAAGAAAGAAAAAAGAAAGAAAGAAAGAACGTAGGAAAGAAAGAAAGAAAGAAAGAAAGAAAGAAAGAGAGAAATTAAAAAGAAAGAAATTAAAAAGAAAGAAAGAAAGAAAGAAAGAAAGAGAAAAGAAAAAAAGAAAGAAATTAAAAAGAAAGAAAGAAATTAAAAAGAAAGAAAGAAAGAAAGAAAAAAGAAAGAAAGAAAGAAAGAAAAAAGAAAGAAAGAAAGAAAGAAAGAAAAAAGAAAGAAAGAAAGAAAGACAGAACATAGGGAAGGAAGAAAGAAAGAAAGAAGAAAGAAAGAAAAAAGAAAGAAAGAAAGAACGTAGGAAAGAAAGAAAGTAAGAAAGAAAGAAAGAAAGAAATTAAAAAGAAAGAAAGAAAGAAAAAAGAAAGAAAGAGAGAAAGAAAGAAAGAAAGGAAAAAGAAAGAAAGCAAGAACGTAGGAAAGAAAGAAAGAAAGAAAGAAAAAAAAAGACAGAAAGAAAGAAAAAAGAATGAAAGTAAGAAACAAAAAACAATAAAAGAAAGAAATTAAAAAGAAAGAAAAAAAGAAAAAAGAAAGAAAGCAAGAATGTAGGAAAGAAAGAAAGCAAGAAAGAAAGAAAAAAGAAAGAAAGAAATTAAAAAGAAAGAAAGAAAGAAAGAAAGAAAAAAGAAAGAAAGAAATAAAAAAGAAAGAAAGAAAGAAAGAAAAAAGAAAGAAAGAACGTAGGAAAGAAAGAAAGAAAGAAAGTAAGAAAGAAAGAAAGAAAGATAGAAAGAAAGAAAGAAATTAAAAAGAAAGAAAGAAGAAAAAAGAAAGAAAAAAGAAAGAAATAAAAAAGAAAGAAAGAAAGAAAGAAAAAAGAAAGAAAGAAAGAAAGAAAGAAAAAAGAAAGAAAGCAAGAACGTAGGAAAGAAAGAAAGAAAGAAAGAAAAAAGAAAGAAAGAAAGAAATTAAAAAGAAAGAAAGAAATTAAAAAGAAAGAAAAAAGAGAAAGAAAGAAAGAAAGAAAAAAGAAAGAAAGAAAGAAAGAAAGAAAAAAGAAAAAAGAAAGAAAGAAAGAACGTAGGAAAGAAAGTAATAAAGAAAGAAAGAAAGAAAAAAAGAAAGAAAGAAAGAATGTAGGAAAGAAAGAAAGAAAGAAAGAAAGAAAGAAAGAAATTAAAAGGAAAGAAAGAAAGAAAGAAAAAAGAAAGAAAGAAAAAAAAAGAAAGAAAGAAAGAACGTAGGAAAGAAAGAAAGAAAGAACGTAGGAAAGAAAGAAAGAAAGAAAGAAAGAAAAAAGAAAGAAAGAAAGAAAGAAAAAAGAAAGAAAGAAAGAAAGAAAGAAAGAAAGAAAGAAAGAAAAAAGAAAGAAAGAAAGAACGTAGGAAAGAAAGAAAGAAAGAAAGTAAGAAAGAAAGAAAGATAGAAAGAAAGAAAGAAAGAAATTAAAAAGAAAGAAGGAAAAAAGAAAGAAAGAAAGAAAGAAAGAAAGAAAGAAAGAGAAAAAAGAACGTAGGAAAGAAAGAAAGAAAGAAAGAAACAAAGATAGAAAGACAGAAAGAAAGAAAGAAAGACATTTAGGAGAAAGAAAAAAAGAAAGAAAAAAGAAATAAAGAAAGAAAGAAAAAAGAAAGAAAGAAATTAAAAAGAAAGAAAGAAATTAAAAAGAAATAAAGAAAAAAAGAAAGAAAGAAAGAAAGAAAAAAAAAGAAAGAAAGAAAAAAGAAAGAAAGAGATTAAAAAGAAAGAAAGAAAGAAAGAAAGAATAAAGAAAGAGAGAAAGGAAGAAAAAGAAAGAAAGAAAGAAAGAAAGAAAGAAAAAAGAAAGAAAGAAAGAAGAAAGAAAGAAAGAAAGAACGTAGGAAAGAAGGAAAGAAAGAAAGAAGAAAGAAAGAAAGAAAGTAAAAAGAAAGAAAGAAAGAAAAAAGAAAGAAAGAAAGAACGTAGGAAAGAAAGAAAGAAAGAAAGAAAGAAAGAAGAAAGAAAGTAGGAAAGAAAGAAAGAAAGAAAGAAAGAAAAAAGAAAGAAAGAAAAAAGAAAGAAAGAAAAAGAAAGAAGGAAAGAAAGTAAGAAAGAAAGAAAAAAAAGAAAGAAAGAGAGAAAGAAAAAATAAAGAAAAAAAGAACGTAGGAAAGAAAGAAAGAAAGAAAGAAAGAAAGAAAGTCATTAAAAAGAAAGAAAGAAAGAAAGAAAGACATTAAAAAGATAGAAAGAAAGAAAGAAAAAAGAAAGAAAGAAAGAAGGAAAGAAAGAAAGAAAGAAAGAAAGAAAGAAAGAATGAAAGAAAGAAAGAAATTAGAAAGAAGGAAAGAAATTAAAAAGAAAGAAAGAAAGAAAGAAAGAAAGAAAGAAAGAAAGAAAAATGAAAGAAAGAAAGAAAGAAAGAAAGAAAAAAGAAAGAAAGCAAGAACGTAGGAAAGAAAGAAAGAAAGAAAAAAAAGAAAGAAAGAAAGAAAAAAGAATGAAAGAAATTAAAAAGAAAGAAAACAATTAAAAAGAAAGAAAGAAAGAAAGAAAGAAAAAGAAAGAAATAAAGAAAGAAAAAAGAAAGAAGAAATTAAATGAAAGAAAGAAAGAAAGAAAGAAAAAAGAAAGAAAGAACCTAGGAAAGAAAGAAAGAAAGAAAGTAAGAAAGAAAGAAAGAAAGATAGAGAGAAAGAAAGAAAGAAATTAAATAGAAAGAAAGAAGAAAAAAGAAAGAAAAAAAGAAAGAAAGAAAAAAGAAATAAAGAAAGAAAGAAAAAAGAAGGAAAGAAAGAAAGAAAGAAAAAAGAAAGAAAGCAAGAACGTAGGAAAGAAAGAAAGAAAGAAAGAAAGAAACAATGATAGAAAGAAAGAAAGAAAGAAAGAAATTAAAAAGAAAGAAAGAAATTAAAAAGAAAGAAAAAAGGAAGAAAGAAAGAAAGAAAGAAAAAAGAAAGAAAGAGAAAGAAAGAAAGTAAGAAAGAAAGAAAAAAGAAAGAAAGAAAGAAAGAACGTAGGAAAGAAAGAAAGAAAGAAAAAAGAAAGAAAGAAAGAAAGAAAGAAATTAAAAGGAAAGAAAGAAAGAAAGAAAAAAGAAAGAAAGAAAAAAAAAGAAAGAAAGAAAAAAGAAAGAAAGAAAAAGAAAGAAGGAAAGATAGAAAGAAAGAAAGAAAGAAAAATCAAAAAAAGAAAGAAAGAAAGAAAGAAAGAAATTAAAAGGAAAGAAAGAAAGAAAGAAAAAAGAAAGAAAGAAAAAAGAAAGAAAGAAAAAAGAAAGAAAGAAAGAAAGAAGGAAAGATAGAAAGAAAGATAGAAAGAAAAAACAAAAAAAGAAAGAAAGAAAGAAAGAAAAAAGAAATAAAGAAAGAAAGAAAAAAGAATAAAAGAAAGAAAGAAAGAAATTAAAAAGAAAGAAAGAAAATAAAAAGAAAGAAAGAAAGAAAAAAGAAAGAAAGAAAGAAAGACAAAAGAAAGAAAGAAATTAAAAAGAAAGAAAGAAAGAAAGAAAGAAAAAAGAAAGAACGAAAAAAGAAAGAAAGAAAGGAAGAAAGAACGTAGGAAAGAAGGAAAGAAAGAAACAAAGAAGAAAGAAAGAAAAAAGAAAGAAAGAAAGAACGTAGGAAAGAAAGAAAGAAAGAAAGAAAGAAAGAAACTAAAAAGAAAGAAAGAAATAAAGGAAAAGAAAGTAGGAAAGAAAGTAAGAAAGAAAGAAAGAAAGATAGAAAGAAAGAAAGAAAGAAAGAAATTAAAAAGAAAGAAATAAAGAAAAAAGAAAGAAAGAAAGAAAGAAAGAAATTAAGAAGAAAGAAAGAAAGAAAAAAGAAAGAAAGAAAGAAAGAAAGAAAGAAAGAAAGAAAGAAAGAAAAAAGAAAGAAAGTAGGAAAGAAAGAAAGAAAAAAGAAAGAAAGAAAAAAGGAAAGACAGAGAGAAAGAAAGAAAAAATAAAGAAAAAAAGAACGTAGGAAAGAAAGAAAGAAAGAAACAAAGATAGAAAGAAAGAAAGAAAGAAAGACATAAAAAGGAAGAAAGAAAGAAAGAAAAAAGAAAGAAAGAAAGAAAGAAGGAAAGAAAGAAAGTAAGAAGGAAAGAAAGAAAGAAAGAAAGAAAAAACAAAAAAAGATAGAAAGAAAGAAAAAAGAAAGAAAGAAAGAAAGAAATTAGAAAGAAAGAAATTATAAAGAAAGAAAGAAAGAAAGAAAGAAAAAAGAAAGGGAAAGAAAGGAAGAAAAAAGAAAGAAAGAAATTAAAAAGAAAGAAAGAAAGAAAAAAGTAAGAAAGAAAGAATGAAAAAAGGAAGAAAGAAAGAAAGAAAGAAAGAAAGAAAGAATAAACGTAAGAAAGAAAGAAAAAAGAAAGAAAGAAAGAAAGAAAGAAAGAAAGAAAGAAGAAAGAAAGAAAAAAAGAAAGAAAGAAAGAACATAGGAAAGAAAGAAAGAAAGAAAGAAAGAAAGGAAGAAGAAAAAAGAAAAATAGAAAGAAAGAAAGAACGTAGGAAAGAAAGAAAGAAAGAAAGAAAGAAAGAAAGAAAGAAAAAAGAAAGAAAGAAAAAAAAAGAAAGAAAGAAAGAACGCAGGAAAGAAAGAAATAAAGAACGTAGGAAAGAAAGAAAGAAAGAAAGAAATTAAAAAGAAAGAAAGCAAGAAAGAAAGAAAAAAGAAAGAAAGAAAGAATGAAAGAAAAAAGAAAGAAAGATAGAACGAAAGAAAGAAAGAAAGAAAGAAAGAAAGAAAGAAAAAAGAAAATAAAGAACGTAGGAAAGAAAGTAAGAAAGAAAGAAAGAAAGATAGAAAGAAAGAAAGAAAGAAGGAAAAAAGAAAGAAAGAAAGAAAGAAAAAAGAAATAAAGAAAGAAAGAAAAAAGAAATAAAGAAAGAAAGAAAAAAGAAAGAAAGCAAGAACGTAGGAAAGAAAGAAAGAAAGAAAGAAACAAAGATAGAGAGAAAGAAAGAAAGAAAGAAACTAAAAAGAAAGAAACAAATTAAAAAGAAAGAAAGAAAGAAAGAAAAAGGAAAAGAAAAAAGAAAGAAAGAAAGAAAGAAAGAAAGAAAAAAGAAAGAAAGAAAGAACGTAGGAAAGAAAGAAAGAAATAAAGTAAGAAAGAAAGAAAGAAAGATATAAAGAAAGAAAAAAGAAAGAAAGAAATTAAAAAGAAAGAAAGAAGAAAAAAGAAAGAAAGAAAGAAAGAAAGGAAAAAGAAAGAAAGAAAGAAATTAAAAAGAAAGAAATAAAGAAAAAAGAAAGACAGAAAGAAAGAAAGAAAGAAAGAAAGAAAGAAACAAAAAGAAAGAAAGAAGGAAAGAAGAAAGAAAGAAAAAGGAAATAAAGAAAGACAGGAAAAGAAGGAACGAAAGAAAGAAAGAAAGAAAAAAAAAAGAAAGAAAGAAAGAAAAAAGAAGAAAGAAAAATAAGAAAAAGAAAGAAAAAGAAAGAAAGAAAAAATAAGAAAGAAAGACAGAAAGAAAGAAAGAAAAAGATATAAAGAAAGAAAGAAAAAAGAAAGAAAAAAGTCAGAAAGAAAGAAAGGAATAAAGAAGGAAAAAGAAAGAAAGAAAGAAAGAAAGGAAGAAAGAAAACAGAAAGACAGAAAAAAGAAAGAAAAAGAAAGAAAGAAAGACAGAAAGAAAGACAAAAAGAAAGAAAGAAAGAAAAGAAAGAAAGAAAGTAAGAAGAAAGAAAGAAAATAGGAAAGAAAGACAGAAAGAAAGACAGAAAGAAAGAAAGGAAGGAAAAGAAATAAAGAAAGAAAGTAAGAAAGAAAGAAAGAAAAAAGAAAGAAAGAAAGAAAGAAAAAAAAGAAAGAAATAAAGAAAGAGAAAAGAAAGAAATAAAGACAGAAAGAAAGAAAGAAAGAAAGAAAAAGAAAGAAAGAAAGAAGAAAGAAAGAATGAAATACAGAAAGAAAGACAAAGAAAGAAAGAAAAGGAAAGAAAGAAAGATGGAAGAAAGAAAGAAAGAAAGAAAAAAGAAAGACAGAAAGAAAGACAGAAATAATGAAAGAAAAAAGAAAAAAGAAAGAAAAAAGAAAGAAAAGAGAAAGAAAGAGAAAACAATAAAGAAAGACAGAAAGAAAGAGAGAAATAAAGAAAAAAAGAAGAAAGTAAGAAGAAAGAAAGAAAGAAAGAAAAAAAAAGAAAAAAGTAAAGAAAGAAAGAAAGAAGGAAAAAAAGAAAGAAAGGAAAAGAAAGAAAGAAAGAAAGAAAGAAAGAAAGAAGAAGAAAAAAGAAAGAAAGAAAAAAAAGAAGGAAATAAAAAAGAAAGGAAAAGAAAGAAAGAAAGAAACACAGAAAGAAAGAAAAATAGAAAAAGAAAGAAAGAAAGAAAAAAAAAGAAAGAAAAAAAAAGAAAGAAAAAGAAAGAAAGAAAGAAATAAAGACAGAAAGAAAAACAGAAAGAAAGAAAGAACGTAGGAAAGAAAGAAAGAAAGAAAGGAAGTAATTAAAAAGAAAGAAAGAAAGAAAAAAGAAAGAAAGAAAGAAAGAAAGAAAGAAAGAAAGAAAAAAGAAAGAAAGAAATAAAAAAGAAAAAAGAAAGAACGTAGGAAAGAAAGAAAGAAAGAAAGAAAGAAAGAAAGAAAGAAATTAAAAAGAAAGAAAGAAAGAAAAAAGAAAGAAAGAAAGAAAGTAAAAAGAAAGAAAGAATGAAAGAAAAAAGAAAGAAAGAAAAAAGAAAGAAAGAAAAAGAAAGAAGGAAAGAAAGTAAGAAAGAATGAAAGAAAGAAAGAAAGAAAGAAATTAAAAAGAAAGAAAGAAATTAAAAAGAAAGAAAGAAAGAAAGAAAGAAACAAAAAAGAAAGAATGAAAGAAAAAAGAAAGAAAGAAAGAAAGGAAGAAAGAAAGAAAGAAAAAAGAAAGAAAGAAAGAAAAGAGAGAAAGAAAAAATAAAGAAAAAAGAACGTAGGAAAGAAAGAAAGAAAGAAAGAAAGAAAGACATTAAAAAGAAAGAAAGAAAGAAGGAAAGAAAGAAAGACATTAAAAAGATAGAAAGAAAGAAAGAAAAAAGAAAGAAAGAAGGAAAGAAAGAAAGAAAGAAAGAAAGAAAAAAGAAAAAAAGAAAGAAAGAAAGAAAGAAAGAAAAAAGAAAAAAAGAAAGAAAGAAAGAAAGAAAAAGAAAGAAAGTAAGAAAGAAAAAAGAAAGAAAGAAAGAAACAAAGAAAGAAAGAAAGAAAGAAAGAAAGAAAAATGAAAGAAAGAAAGAAAGAAAGAAAGAAAAAAGAAAGAAAGCAAGAACGTAGGAAAGAAAGAAAGAAAGAAAGAAAAAAAAGAAAGAAAGAAAGAAAAAAGAATGAAAGAAATTAAAAAGAAACAAAACAATTAAAATGAAAGAAAGAAAGAAAGAAAGAAAGAAAAAGAAAGAAAAAAAAGAAAAAAGAAAGAAAGAAATTAAAAAGAAAGAAAGAAAGAAAGAAAAAAGAAAGAAAGAAATAAAAAAGAAAGAAAGAAAGAAAGAAAAAGGAAAGAAAGAACGTAGGAAAGAAAGAAAGAAAGTAAGAAAGAAAGAAAGAAAGATAGAGAGAAAGAAAGAAAGAAATTAAAAAGAAAGAAAGAAGAAAAAAGAAAGAAAAAAAGAAAGAAAGAATAAAGAAATAAAGAAAGAAAGAAAAAAGAAAGAAAGAAAGAAAGAAAGAAAGTAAAAAGAAAGAAAGCAAGAACGTAGGAAAGAAAGAAAGAAAGAAAGAAAGAAAGAAAGAAACAATGATAGAAAGAAAGAAAGAAAGAAAGAAATTAAAAAGAAAGAAATTAAAAAGAAAGAAAAAAGGAAGAAAGAAAGAAAGAAAGAAAAAAGAAAGAAAGAAAGAAAGAAA
>JAVLUU010000385.1:740000-742500 GCA_032206185.1 Columba guinea
AAAGAAAGAAAGAACGTAGGAAAGAAAGAAAGAAAGAAAGAAAGAAAGAAAGAGAGAAATTAAAAAGAAAGAAATTAAAAAGAAAGAAAGAAAGAAAGAGAAAAGAAAGAAAGAAAGAAATTAAAAAGAAAGAAAGAAATTAAAAAGAAAGAAAGAAAGAAAAAAGAAAGAAAGAAAGAAAGAAAAAAGAAAGAAAGAAAGAAAGAAAGAAAAAAGAAAGAAAGAAAGAACGTAGGAAAGAAAGAAAGAAAGAAAGTAAGAAAGAAAGAAAGATAGAAAGAAAGAAAGAAAGAAAGAAAGAAATTAAAAAGAAAGAAGGAAAAAAGAAAGAAAGAAAGAAAGAAAGAAAGAAAGAAAGAGAAAAAAGAACATAGGAAAGAAAGAAAGAAAGAAAGAAAGAAAGATAGAAAGACAGAAAGAAAGAAAGAAAGACATTTAGGAGAAAGAAAGAAAGAAAAAAGAAAGAAAGAAAGAAAGAAGGAAAGAAAGAAAGATAGAAAGAAAGAAAAAACAAAAAAGAAAGAAAGAAAGAAAAAAGAAATAAAGAAAGAAAAAAGAAAGAAGGAAATTAAAAAGAAAGAAAGAAATTAAAAAGAAAGAAAGAAAGAAAGAAAGAAAGAAAGAAAAAAAAGAAAGAAAGAAAAAAGAAAGAAAGAAATTAAAAAGAAAGAAAGAAAGAAAGAAAAAAGAAAGAGAGAAAGGAAGAAAAAGAAAGAAAGAAAGAAAGAAAGAAAGAAAGAAAAAAGAAAGAAAGAAAGAAGAAAGAAAGAAAGAAAGAACGTAGGAAAGAAGGAAGGAAAGAAGGAAGGAAAGAAAGAAAGAAGAAAGAAAGAAAAAAGAAAGAAAGAAAGAAGGTAGGAAAGAAAGACAGAAAGAAAGAAAGAAAGAAAAAAAGAAACTAGAAAGAAAGAAAGAAAAAGAAAGAAGGAAAGAAAGTAAGAAAGAAAGAAAGAAAGAAAGAAATTAAAAAGAAAGAAATAAAGAAAAAAGAAAGAAAGAAAGAAAGAAAGTAAAAAGAAAGAAAGAAAGAAAGAAAAAAGAAAGAAAGAAAAAAGAAAGAAAGAAAAAGAAAGAAGGAAAGAAAGTAAGAAAGAATGAAAGAAAGAAAGAAAGAAAAAAATTAAAAAGAAAGAAAGAAATTAAAAAGAAAGAAAGAAAGAAAGAAAGAAACAAAAAAGAAAGAAAGAAAGAAAAAAGAAAGAAAGAAAGAAAGGAAGAAAGAAAGGAAGAAAAAAGAAAGAAAGAAAGAAAGAAAGAGAGAAAGAAAAAATAAAGAAAAAAGAACGTAGGAAAGAAAGAAAGAAAGAAAGAAAGAAAGACATTAAAAAGAAAGAAAGAAAGAAAGAAAGAAAGAAAGACATTAAAAAGATAGAAAGAAAGAAAGAAAAAAGAAAGAAAGAAAGAAGGAAAGAAAGAAAGAAAGAAAGAAAGAAAGAAAGAAAAAAGGAAAAAAGAAAGAAAGAAAGAAAGATAAAAGAAAAAAAGAGGGAAAGAAAGAAAGAAAAAGAAAGAAAGTAAGAAAGAAAAAAGAAAGAAAGAAAGAAACAAAGAAAGAAAGAAAGAATGAAAGAAAAATGAAAGAAATAAAGAAAGAAAGAAAGAAAAAAGAAAGAAAGCAAGAACGTAGGAAAGAAAGAAAGAAAGAAAGAAAAAAAATAAAGAAAGAAAGAAAAAAGGATGAAAGAAATTAAAAAGAAACAAAACAAAAAGAAAGAAAGAAAGAAAGAAAGGAAAAGAAAGAAAAAGAAAGAAAAAAGAAAGAAAGAAATTAAAAAGAAAGAAAGAAAGAAAGAAAGAAAAAAGAAAGAAAGAAATAAAAAAGAAAGAAAGAAAGAACGTAGGAAAGAAAGAAAGAAAGTAAGAAAGAAAGAAAGAAAGACAGAGAGAAAGAAAGAAAGAAATTAAAAAGAAAGAAAGAAGAAAAAAGAAAGAAAAAAAGAAAGAAAGAAAAAAGAAATAAAGAAAGAAAGAAAAAAGAAAGAAAGAAAGAAAGAAAGAAAGAAAAAAGAAAGAAAGCAAGAACGTAGGAAAGAAAGAAAGAAAGAAAGAAAGAAAGAAACAATGATAGAAAGAAAGAAAGAAAGAAAGAAATTAAAAAGAAAGAAAGAAATTAAAAAGAAAGAAAAAAGGAAGAAAGAAAGAAAGAAAGAAAAAAGAAAGAAAGAAAGAAAGAAAAAAGAAAGAAAGAAAGAAAGAAATTAGTAAGAAAGAAATTATAAAGAAAGAAAGAAAGAAAGAAAGAAGGAAAGAAAGAAAAAAGAGAAAGAAAGAAAGAAAAAGAAAGAAAGAAATTAAAAAGAAAGAAAGAAAGAAAGAAAAAAGTAAGAAAGAAAGAATGAAAAAAGAAAGAAAGAAAGAAAGAAAGAATAAACGTAAGAAAGAAAGAAAAAAGAAAGAAAGAAAGAAAGAAAGAAAGAAAGAAAGAAAGAAAGAAAAAGAAAGAAAAAAGAAAGAAAGAAAGAACGTAGGAAAGAAAGAAAGAAAGAAAGAAAGAAAGGAA
>JAVLUU010000385.1:747500-765000 GCA_032206185.1 Columba guinea
AGAAGGAACGTAGGAAAGAAAGAAAGAAAGAAAGAAAGAAAAAAGAAAGAAAGAAAGAAAAAAGAAAGAAAGAAATTAAAAAGAAAGAAAGAAAGAAAGAAAGAATAAAGAAAGAAAGAAAGAAAGAAAAAAGAACGAAAGAAAGAACGTATGAAAGAAAGAAAGAAAGAAAGTAAGAAAGAAAGAAAGAAAAAAAGAAAGAAAGAAAGAACGTAGGAAAGAAAGAATGAAAGAAAGAAAGAAAGAAAGAAAGAAGAAAGAAAGAAAAAAGAAAGAAAGAAAGAAAGAAAAAAGAAATAAATAAATTAAAAAGAAAGAACGTAGGAAGGAAAGAAAGACAGTAAGAAAGAAAGGAAGAAAGAATGATAGACAGAAAGAAAGATAGAAAGGAAGAAATTGAAAAGAAAGAAAGAAGAAAAAAGAAAGAAAGAAAGAAAAAAGAAAGAAAGAAATAAAGAAAAACGAAAGAATGAAAGAAAGAAAAAAGAAAGAAAGAAAGAACGTAGGAAAGAAAGAAAGAAAGAAAGAAAGAAAGAAAGAGAGAAATTAAAAAGAAAGAAATTAAAAAGAAAGAAAGAAAGAAAGAGAAAAGAAAGAAAGAAAGAAATTAAAAAGAAAGAAAGAAATTAAAAAGAAAGAAAGAAAGAAAGAAAAAAGAAAGAAAGAAAGAAAGAAAAAAGAAAGAAAGAAAGAAAGAAAGAAAAAAGAAAGAAAGAAAGAACGTAGGAAAGAAAGAAAGAAAGAAAGTAAGAAAGAAAGAAAGATAGAAAGAAAGAAAGAAAGAAAGAAAGAAATTAAAAAGAAAGAAGGAAAAAAGAAAGAAAGAAAGAAAGAAAGAAAGAAAGAGAAAAAAGAACATAGGAAAGAAAGAAAGAAAGAAAGAAAGAAAGATAGAAAGACAGAAAGAAAGAAAGAAAGACATTTAGGAGAAAGAAAGAAAGAAAAAAGAAAGAAAGAAAGAAAGAAGGAAAGAAAGAAAGATAGAAAGAAAGAAAAAACAAAAAAGAAAGAAAGAAAGAAAAAAGAAATAAAGAAAGAAAAAAGAAAGAAAGAAATTGAAAAGAAAGAAAGAAATTAAAAAGAAAGAAAGAAAGAAAGAAAGAAAGAAAGAAAAAAAAGAAAGAAAGAAAAAAGAAAGAAAGAAATTAAAAAGAAAGAAAGAAAGAAAGAAAAAAGAAAGAGAGAAAGGAAGAAAAAGAAAGAAAGAAAGAAAGAAAGAAAGAAAGAAAAAAGAAAGAAAGAAAGAAAGAAAGAAAGAAAGAACGTAGGAAAGAAGGAAGGAAAGAAGGAAGGAAAGAAAGAAAGAAGAAAGAAAGAAAAAAGAAAGAAAGAAAGAAGGTAGGAAAGAAAGACAGAAAGAAAGAAAGAAAGAAAAAAAGAAACTAGAAAGAAAGAAAGAAAAAGAAAGAAGGAAAGAAAGTAAGAAAGAAAGAAAGAAAGAAAGAAATTAAAAAGAAAGAAATAAAGAAAAAAGAAAGAAAGAAAGAAAGAAAGTAAAAAGAAAGAAAGAAAGAAAGAAAAAAGAAAGAAAGAAAAAAGAAAGAAAGAAAAAGAAAGAAGGAAAGAAAGTAAGAAAGAATGAAAGAAAGAAAGAAAGAAAAAAATTAAAAAGAAAGAAAGAAATTAAAAAGAAAGAAAGAAAGAAAGAAAGAAACAAAAAAGAAAGAAAGAAAGAAAAAAGAAAGAAAGAAAGGAAGAAAGAAAGGAAGAAAAAAGAAAGAAAGAAAGAAAGAAAGAGAGAAAGAAAAAATAAAGAAAAAAGAACGTAGGAAAGAAAGAAAGAAAGAAAGAAAGAAAGACATTAAAAAGAAAGAAAGAAAGAAAGAAAGAAAGAAAGACATTAAAAAGATAGAAAGATAGAAAGAAAAAAGAAAGAAAGAAAGAAGGAAAGAAAGAAAGAAAGAAAGAAAGAAAGAAAGAAAAAAGGAAAAAAGAAAGAAAGAAAGAAAGAAAGATAAAAGAAAAAAAGAGGGAAAGAAAGAAAGAAAAAGAAAGAAAGTAAGAAAGAAAAAAGAAAGAAAGAAAGAAACAAAGAAAGAAAGAAAGAATGAAAGAAAAATGAAAGAAATAAAGAAAGAAAGAAAGAAAAAAGAAAGAAAGCAAGAACGTAGGAAAGAAAGAAAGAAAGAAAGAAAAAAAATAAATAAAGAAAGAAAAAAGAATGAAAGAAATTAAAAAGAAACAAAACAAAAAGAAAGAAAGAAAGAAAGAAAGGAAAAGAAAGAAAAAGAAAGAAAAAAGAAAGAAAGAAATTAAAAAGAAAGAAAGAAAGAAAGAAAGAAAAAAGAAAGAAAGAAATAAAAAAGAAAGAAAGAAAGAACGTAGGAAAGAAAGAAAGAAAGTAAGAAAGAAAGAAAGAAAGACAGAGAGAAAGAAAGAAAGAAATTAAAAAGAAAGAAAGAAGAAAAAAGAAAGAAAAAAAGAAAGAAAGAAAAAAGAAATAAAGAAAGAAAGAAAAAAGAAAGAAAGAAAGAAAGAAAGAAAGAAAAAAGAAAGAAAGCAAGAACGTAGGAAAGAAAGAAAGAAAGAAAGAAAGAAACAATGATAGAAAGAAAGAAAGAAAGAAAGAAATTAAAAAGAAAGAAAGAAATTAAAAAGAAAGAAAAAAGGAAGAAAGAAAGAAAGAAAGAAAAAAGAAAGAAAGAAAGAAAGAAAAAAGAAAGAAAGAAAGAAAGAAATTAGTAAGAAAGAAATTATAAAGAAAGAAAGAAAGAAAGAAAGAAGGAAAGAAAGAAAAAAGAAAGAGAAAGAAAGAAAGAAAAAGAAAGAAAGAAATTAAAAAGAAAGAAAGAAAGAAAGAAAAAAGTAAGAAAGAAAGAATGAAAAAAGAAAGAAAGAAAGAAAGAAAGAATAAACGTAAGAAAGAAAGAAAAAAGAAAGAAAGAAAGAAAGAAAGAAAGAAAGAAAGAAAGAAAAAGAAAGAAAAAAGAAAGAAAGAAAGAACGTAGGAAAGAAAGAAAGAAAGAAAGAAAGAAAGAAAGGAAGAAGAAAAAAGAAAAATAGAAAGAAAGAAAGAACGTAGGAAAGAAAGAAAGAAAGAAAGAAAGAAAGAAAGAAAGAAAGAAAGAAAAAAGAAAGAAAGAAAAAAAGAAAGAAAGAAAGAACGCAGTAAAGATAGAAATAAAATCGTAGGAAAGAAAGAAAGAAAGAAAAAAATTAAAAAGAAAGAAAGAAAGAAAGAAAGAAAAAGAAAGAAAAAAGAAAGAAAGAATGAAAGAAAAAAGAAAGAAAGAAAGAAAGAAAGAAAGAAAGAAAGAAGAAAATAAAGAACGTAGGAAAGAAAGTAAGAAAGAAAGAAAGAAAGAAAGAAAGAAAAAAGAAAGAAAGAAAGAAAGAAAGAAAAAAGAAATAAAGAAAGAAAGAAAAAAGAAAGAAAGCAAGAACGTAGGAAAGAAAGAAAGAAAGAAAGAAACAAAGATAGAGAGAAAGAAAGAAAGAAACTAAAAAGTAAGAAACAAATTAAAAAGAAAGAAAGAAAGAAAGAAAAAAAGGAAAAGAAAAAAGAAAGAAAGAAAGAAAGAAAGAAAGAAAGAAAGAAAGAAAAAAGAAAGAAAGAAAGAAAGAAAAAAGAAAGAAAGAAAGAACGTAGGAAAGAAAGAAAGAAAGAAAGTAAGAAAGAAAGATAGAAAGAAAGAAAAAAGAAAGAAAGAAATTAAAAAGCAAGAAAGAAGAAAAAAGAAAGAAAGAAAGAAAGAAAGGAAAAAGAAAGAAAGAAAGAAAGAAAAAAGAAAGAAAGAAAGACAGAAAGAAAGACAGAAAGAAAGAAAGAAAGAAAGAAAGAAAGAAAGAAACAAAAAGAAAGAAAGAAGGAAAGAAGAAAGAAAGAAAAAGGAAATAAAGAAAGATAGGAAAAGAAGGAACGAAAGAAAGAAAGAAAGAAAAAAAAAGAAAGAAAGAAAGAAAAAAGAAGAAAGAAAAATAAGAAAAAGAAAGAAAAAGAAAGAAAAAATAAGAAAGAAAGACAGAAAGAAAGAAGGAAAAAGAAAGAAAGAAAGAAAGGAAGAAAGAAAGACAGAAAGACAGAAAAAAAGAAAGAAAAAGAAAGAAAGAAAGAAAGACAGAAAGAAAGACAAAAAGAAAGAAAGAAAGAAAAAGAAAGAAAGAAAGTAAAAAGAAAGAAAGAAAAAAAGAAAGAAAGACAGAAAGACAGAAAGAAAGAAAGGAAGGAAAAGAAATAAAGAAAGAAAGTAAGAAAGAAAGAAAGAAAAAAGAAAGAAAGAAAGAAAGAAAAAAAAGAAAGAAATAAAGAAAGAGAAAAGAAAGAAATAAAGACAGAAAGAAAGAAAGAAAGAAAGAAAAAGAAAGAAAGAAAGAAGAAAGAAAGAATGAAATACAGAAAGAAAGACAAAGAAAGAAAGAAAGAAAAGGAAAGAAAGAAAGAAAGAAAGTAAGAAAGAAAGAAAGATAGAAAGAAAGAAAGAAAGAAAGAAAGAAATTAAAAAGAAAGAAGGAAAAAAGAAAGAAAGAAAGAAAGAAAGAAAGAAAGAGAAAAAAGAACATAGGAAAGAAAGAAAGAAAGAAAGAAAGAAAGATAGAAAGACAGAAAGAAAGAAAGAAAGACATTTAGGAGAAAGAAAGAAAGAAAAAAGAAAGAAAGAAAGAAAGAAGGAAAGAAAGAAAGATAGAAAGAAAGAAAAAACAAAAAAGAAAGAAAGAAAGAAAAAAGAAATAAAGAAAGAAAAAAGAAAGAAAGAAATTGAAAAGAAAGAAAGAAATTAAAAAGAAAGAAAGAAAGAAAGAAAGAAAGAAAGAAAAAAAAGAAAGAAAGAAAAAAGAAAGAAAGAAATTAAAAAGAAAGAAAGAAAGAAAGAAAAAAGAAAGAGAGAAAGGAAGAAAAAGAAAGAAAGAAAGAAAGAAAGAAAGAAAGAAAAAAGAAAGAAAGAAAGAAGAAAGAAAGAAAGAAAGAACGTAGGAAAGAAGGAAGGAAAGAAGGAAGGAAAGAAAGAAAGAAGAAAGAAAGAAAAAAGAAAGAAAGAAAGAAGGTAGGAAAGAAAGACAGAAAGAAAGAAAGAAAGAAAAAAAGAAACTAGAAAGAAAGAAAGAAAAAGAAAGAAGGAAAGAAAGTAAGAAAGAAAGAAAGAAAGAAAGAAATTAAAAAGAAAGAAATAAAGAAAAAAGAAAGAAAGAAAGAAAGAAAGTAAAAAGAAAGAAAGAAAGAAAGAAAAAAGAAAGAAAGAAAAAAGAAAGAAAGAAAAAGAAAGAAGGAAAGAAAGAAAGAATGAAAGAAAGAAAGAAAGAAAAAAATTAAAAAGAAAGAAAGAAATTAAAAAGAAAGAAAGAAAGAAAGAAAGAAACAAAAAAGAAAGAAAGAAAGAAAAAAGAAAGAAAGAAAGGAAGAAAGAAAGGAAGAAAAAAGAAAGAAAGAAAGAAAGAAAGAGAGAAAGAAAAAATAAAGAAAAAAGAACGTAGGAAAGAAAGAAAGAAAGAAAGAAAGAAAGACATTAAAAAGAAAGAAAGAAAGAAAGAAAGAAAGACATTAAAAAGATAGAAAGATAGAAAGAAAAAAGAAAGAAAGAAAGAAGGAAAGAAAGAAAGAAAGAAAGAAAGAAAGAAAGAAAAAAGGAAAAAAGAAAGAAAGAAAGAAAGAAAGATAAAAGAAAAAAAGAGGGAAAGAAAGAAAGAAAAAGAAAGAAAGTAAGAAAGAAAAAAGAAAGAAAGAAAGAAACAAAGAAAGAAAGAAAGAATGAAAGAAAAATGAAAGAAATAAAGAAAGAAAGAAAGAAAAAAGAAAGAAAGCAAGAACGTAGGAAAGAAAGAAAGAAAGAAAGAAAAAAAATAAAGAAAGAAAGAAAAAAGAATGAAAGAAATTAAAAAGAAACAAAACAAAAAGAAAGAAAGAAAGAAAGAAAGGAAAAGAAAGAAAAAGAAAGAAAAAAGAAAGAAAGAAATTAAAAAGAAAGAAAGAAAGAAAGAAAGAAAAAAGAAAGAAAGAAATAAAAAAGAAAGAAAGAAAGAACGTAGGAAAGAAAGAAAGAAAGTAAGAAAGAAAGAAAGAAAGACAGAGAGAAAGAAAGAAAGAAATTAAAAAGAAAGAAAGAAGAAAAAAGAAAGAAAAAAAGAAAGAAAGAAAAAAGAAATAAAGAAAGAAAGAAAAAAGAAAGAAAGAAAGAAAGAAAGAAAGAAAAAAGAAAGAAAGCAAGAACGTAGGAAAGAAAGAAAGAAAGAAAGAAAGAAAGAAACAATGATAGAAAGAAAGAAAGAAAGAAAGAAATTAAAAAGAAAGAAAGAAATTAAAAAGAAAGAAAAAAGGAAGAAAGAAAGAAAGAAAGAAAAAAGAAAGAAAGAAAGAAAGAAAAAAGAAAGAAAGAAAGAAAGAAATTAGTAAGAAAGAAATTATAAAGAAAGAAAGAAAGAAAGAAAGAAGGAAAGAAAGAAAAAAGAAAGAGAAAGAAAGAAAGAAAAAGAAAGAAAGAAATTAAAAAGAAAGAAAGAAAGAAAGAAAAAAGTAAGAAAGAAAGAATGAAAAAAGAAAGAAAGAAAGAAAGAAAGAATAAACGTAAGAAAGAAAGAAAAAAGAAAGAAAGAAAGAAAGAAAGAAAGAAAGAAAGAAAGAAAGAAAAAGAAAGAAAAAAGAAAGAAAGAAAGAACGTAGGAAAGAAAGAAAGAAAGAAAGAAAGAAAGAAAGAAAGGAAGAAGAAAAAAGAAAAATAGAAAGAAAGAAAGAACGTAGGAAAGAAAGAAAGAAAGAAAGAAAGAAAGAAAGAAAGAAAGAAAGAAAAAAGAAAGAAAGAAAAAAAGAAAGAAAGAAAGAACGCAGTAAAGAAAGAAATAAAAAACGTAGGAAAGAAAGAAAGAAAGAAAAAAATTAAAAAGAAAGAAAGAAAGAAAGAAAGAAAAAGAAAGAAAAAAGAAAGAAAGAATGAAAGAAAAAAGAAAGAAAGAAAGAAAGAAAGAAAGAAAGAAAGAAAGAAGAAAATAAAGAACGTAGGAAAGAAAGTAAGAAAGAAAGAAAGAAAGAAAGAAAGAAAGAAAGAAAAAAGAAAGAAAGAAAGAAAGAAAGAAAAAAGAAATAAAGAAAGAAAGAAAAAAGAAAGAAAGCAAGAACGTAGGAAAGAAAGAAAGAAAGAAAGAAACAAAGATAGAGAGAAAGAAAGAAAGAAACTAAAAAGAAAGAAACAAATTAAAAAGAAAGAAAGAAAGAAAGAAAAAGGAAAAGAAAAAAGAAAGAAAGAAAGAAAGAAAGAAAGAAAGAAAGAAAGAAAGAAAAAAGAAAGAAAGAAAGAAAGAAAAAAGAAAGAAAGAAAGAACGTAGGAAAGAAAGAAAGAAAGAAAGTAAGAAAGAAAGATAGAAAGAAAGAAAAAAGAAAGAAAGAAATTAAAAAGCAAGAAAGAAGAAAAAAGAAAGAAAGAAAGAAAGAAAGGAAAAAGAAAGAAAGAAAGAAAGAAAAAAGAAAGAAAGAAAGACAGAAAGAAAGACAGAAAGAAAGAAAGAAAGAAAGAAAGAAAGAAAGAAACAAAAAGAAAGAAAGAAGGAAAGAAGAAAGAAAGAAAAAGGAAATAAAGAAAGATAGGAAAAGAAGGAACGAAAGAAAGAAAGAAAGAAAAAAAAAGAAAGAAAGAAAGAAAAAAGAAGAAAGAAAAATAAGAAAAAGAAAGAAAAAGAAAGAAAAAATAAGAAAGAAAGACAGAAAGAAAGAAGGAAAAAGAAAGAAAGAAAGAAAGGAAGAAAGAAAGACAGAAAGACAGAAAAAAAGAAAGAAAAAGAAAGAAAGAAAGAAAGACAGAAAGAAAGACAAAAAGAAAGAAAGAAAGAAAAAGAAAGAAAGAAAGTAAAAAGAAAGAAAGAAAAAAAGAAAGAAAGACAGAAAGACAGAAAGAAAGAAAGGAAGGAAAAGAAATAAAGAAAGAAAGTAAGAAAGAAAGAAAGAAAAAAGAAAGAAAGAAAGAAAGAAAAAAAAGAAAGAAATAAAGAAAGAGAAAAGAAAGAAATAAAGACAGAAAGAAAGAAAGAAAGAAAGAAAAAGAAAGAAAGAAAGAAGAAAGAAAGAATGAAATACAGAAAGAAAGACAAAGAAAGAAAGAAAGAAAAGGAAAGAAAGAAAGAAAGAAAGTAAGAAAGAAAGAAAGATAGAAAGAAAGAAAGAAAGAAAGAAAGAAATTAAAAAGAAAGAAGGAAAAAAGAAAGAAAGAAAGAAAGAAAGAAAGAAAGAGAAAAAAGAACATAGGAAAGAAAGAAAGAAAGAAAGAAAGAAAGATAGAAAGACAGAAAGAAAGAAAGAAAGACATTTAGGAGAAAGAAAGAAAGAAAAAAGAAAGAAAGAAAGAAAGAAGGAAAGAAAGAAAGATAGAAAGAAAGAAAAAACAAAAAAGAAAGAAAGAAAGAAAAAAGAAATAAAGAAAGAAAAAAGAAAGAAAGAAATTGAAAAGAAAGAAAGAAATTAAAAAGAAAGAAAGAAAGAAAGAAAGAAAGAAAGAAAAAAAAGAAAGAAAGAAAAAAGAAAGAAAGAAATTAAAAAGAAAGAAAGAAAGAAAGAAAAAAGAAAGAGAGAAAGGAAGAAAAAGAAAGAAAGAAAGAAAGAAAGAAAGAAAGAAAAAAGAAAGAAAGAAAGAAGAAAGAAAGAAAGAAAGAACGTAGGAAAGAAGGAAGGAAAGAAGGAAGGAAAGAAAGAAAGAAGAAAGAAAGAAAAAAGAAAGAAAGAAAGAAGGTAGGAAAGAAAGACAGAAAGAAAGAAAGAAAGAAAAAAAGAAACTAGAAAGAAAGAAAGAAAAAGAAAGAAGGAAAGAAAGTAAGAAAGAAAGAAAGAAAGAAAGAAATTAAAAAGAAAGAAATAAAGAAAAAAGAAAGAAAGAAAGAAAGAAAGTAAAAAGAAAGAAAGAAAGAAAGAAAAAAGAAAGAAAGAAAAAAGAAAGAAAGAAAAAGAAAGAAGGAAAGAAAGTAAGAAAGAATGAAAGAAAGAAAGAAAGAAAAAAATTAAAAAGAAAGAAAGAAATTAAAAAGAAAGAAAGAAAGAAAGAAAGAAACAAAAAAGAAAGAAAGAAAGAAAAAAGAAAGAAAGAAAGGAAGAAAGAAAGGAAGAAAAAAGAAAGAAAGAAAGAAAGAAAGAGAGAAAGAAAAAATAAAGAAAAAAGAACGTAGGAAAGAAAGAAAGAAAGAAAGAAAGAAAGACATTAAAAAGAAAGAAAGAAAGAAAGAAAGAAAGAAAGACATTAAAAAGATAGAAAGATAGAAAGAAAAAAGAAAGAAAGAAAGAAGGAAAGAAAGAAAGAAAGAAAGAAAGAAAGAAAGAAAAAAGGAAAAAAGAAAGAAAGAAAGAAAGAAAGATAAAAGAAAAAAAGAGGGAAAGAAAGAAAGAAAAAGAAAGAAAGTAAGAAAGAAAAAAGAAAGAAAGAAAGAAACAAAGAAAGAAAGAAAGAATGAAAGAAAAATGAAAGAAATAAAGAAAGAAAGAAAGAAAAAAGAAAGAAAGCAAGAACGTAGGAAAGAAAGAAAGAAAGAAAGAAAAAAATAAAGAAAGAAAGAAAAAAGAATGAAAGAAATTAAAAAGAAACAAAACAAAAAGAAAGAAAGAAAGAAAGAAAGGAAAAGAAAGAAAAAGAAAGAAAAAAGAAAGAAAGAAATTAAAAAGAAAGAAAGAAAGAAAGAAAGAAAAAAGAAAGAAAGAAATAAAAAAGAAAGAAAGAAAGAACGTAGGAAAGAAAGAAAGAAAGTAAGAAAGAAAGAAAGAAAGACAGAGAGAAAGAAAGAAAGAAATTAAAAAGAAAGAAAGAAGAAAAAAGAAAGAAAAAAAGAAAGAAAGAAAAAAGAAATAAAGAAAGAAAGAAAAAAGAAAGAAAGAAAGAAAGAAAGAAAGAAAAAAGAAAGAAAGCAAGAACGTAGGAAAGAAAGAAAGAAAGAAAGAAAGAAAGAAACAATGATAGAAAGAAAGAAAGAAAGAAAGAAATTAAAAAGAAAGAAAGAAATTAAAAAGAAAGAAAAAAGGAAGAAAGAAAGAAAGAAAGAAAAAAGAAAGAAAGAAAGAAAGAAAAAAGAAAGAAAGAAAGAAAGAAATTAGTAAGAAAGAAATTATAAAGAAAGAAAGAAAGAAAGAAAGAAGGAAAGAAAGAAAAAAGAAAGAGAAAGAAAGAAAGAAAAAGAAAGAAAGAAATTAAAAAGAAAGAAAGAAAGAAAGAAAAAAGTAAGAAAGAAAGAATGAAAAAAGAAAGAAAGAAAGAAAGAAAGAATAAACGTAAGAAAGAAAGAAAAAAGAAAGAAAGAAAGAAAGAAAGAAAGAAAGAAAGAAAGAAAGAAAAAGAAAGAAAAAAGAAAGAAAGAAAGAACGTAGGAAAGAAAGAAAGAAAGAAAGAAAGAAAGAAAGGAAGAAGAAAAAAGAAAAATAGAAAGAAAGAAAGAACGTAGGAAAGAAAGAAAGAAAGAAAGAAAGAAAGAAAGAAAGAAAGAAAGAAAAAAGAAAGAAAGAAAAAAAGAAAGAAAGAAAGAACGCAGTAAAGAAAGAAATAAAAAACGTAGGAAAGAAAGAAAGAAAGAAAAAAATTAAAAAGAAAGAAAGAAAGAAAGAAAGAAAAAGAAAGAAAAAAGAAAGAAAGAAAGAAAGAAAAAAGAAAGAAAGAAAGAAAGAAAGAAAGAAAGAAAGAAAGAAGAAAATAAAGAACGTAGGAAAGAAAGTAAGAAAGAAAGAAAGAAAGAAAGAAAGAAAGAAAGAAAAAAGAAAGAAAGAAAGAAAGAAAGAAAAAAGAAATAAAGAAAGAAAGAAAAAAGAAAGAAAGCAAGAACGTAGGAAAGAAAGAAAGAAAGAAAGAAACAAAGATAGAGAGAAAGAAAGAAAGAAACTAAAAAGAAAGAAACAAATTAAAAAGAAAGAAAGAAAGAAAGAAAAAGGAAAAGAAAAAAGAAAGAAAGAAAGAAAGAAAGAAAGAAAGAAAGAAAGAAAAAAGAAAGAAAGAAAGAAAGAAAAAAGAAAGAAAGAAAGAACGTAGGAAAGAAAGAAAGAAAGAAAGTAAGAAAGAAAGATAGAAAGAAAGAAAAAAGAAAGAAAGAAATTAAAAAGCAAGAAAGAAGAAAAAAGAAAGAAAGAAAGAAAGAAAGGAAAAAGAAAGAAAGAAAGAAAGAAAAAAGAAAGAAAGAAAGACAGAAAGAAAGACAGAAAGAAAGAAAGAAAGAAAGAAAGAAAGAAAGAAAGAAACAAAAAGAAAGAAAGAAGGAAAGAAGAAAGAAAGAAAAAGGAAATAAAGAAAGATAGGAAAAGAAGGAACGAAAGAAAGAAAGAAAGAAAAAAAAAGAAAGAAAGAAAGAAAAAAGAAGAAAGAAAAATAAGAAAAAGAAAGAAAAAGAAAGAAAAAATAAGAAAGAAAGACAGAAAGAAAGAAGGAAAAAGAAAGAAAGAAAGAAAGGAAGAAAGAAAGACAGAAAGACAGAAAAAAAGAAAGAAAAAGAAAGAAAGAAAGAAAGACAGAAAGAAAGACAAAAAGAAAGAAAGAAAGAAAAAGAAAGAAAGAAAGTAAAAAGAAAGAAAGAAAAAAAGAAAGAAAGACAGAAAGACAGAAAGAAAGAAAGGAAGGAAAAGAAATAAAGAAAGAAAGTAAGAAAGAAAGAAAGAAAAAAGAAAGAAAGAAAGAAAGAAAAAAAAGAAAGAAATAAAGAAAGAGAAAAGAAAGAAATAAAGACAGAAAGAAAGAAAGAAAGAAAGAAAAAGAAAGAAAGAAAGAAGAAAGAAAGAATGAAATACAGAAAGAAAGACAAAGAAAGAAAGAAAGAAAAGGAAAGAAAGAAAGAAAGAAAGTAAGAAAGAAAGAAAGATAGAAAGAAAGAAAGAAAGAAAGAAAGAAATTAAAAAGAAAGAAGGAAAAAAGAAAGAAAGAAAGAAAGAAAGAAAGAAAGAGAAAAAAGAACATAGGAAAGAAAGAAAGAAAGAAAGAAAGAAAGATAGAAAGACAGAAAGAAAGAAAGAAAGACATTTAGGAGAAAGAAAGAAAGAAAAAAGAAAGAAAGAAAGAAAGAAGGAAAGAAAGAAAGATAGAAAGAAAGAAAAAACAAAAAAGAAAGAAAGAAAGAAAAAAGAAATAAAGAAAGAAAAAAGAAAGAAAGAAATTGAAAAGAAAGAAAGAAATTAAAAAGAAAGAAAGAAAGAAAGAAAGAAAGAAAGAAAAAAAAGAAAGAAAGAAAAAAGAAAGAAAGAAATTAAAAAGAAAGAAAGAAAGAAAGAAAAAAGAAAGAGAGAAAGGAAGAAAAAGAAAGAAAGAAAGAAAGAAAGAAAGAAAGAAAAAAGAAAGAAAGAAAGAAGAAAGAAAGAAAGAAAGAACGTAGGAAAGAAGGAAGGAAAGAAGGAAGGAAAGAAAGAAAGAAGAAAGAAAGAAAAAAGAAAGAAAGAAAGAAGGTAGGAAAGAAAGACAGAAAGAAAGAAAGAAAGAAAAAAAGAAACTAGAAAGAAAGAAAGAAAAAGAAAGAAGGAAAGAAAGTAAGAAAGAAAGAAAGAAAGAAAGAAATTAAAAAGAAAGAAATAAAGAAAAAAGAAAGAAAGAAAGAAAGAAAGTAAAAAGAAAGAAAGAAAGAAAGAAAAAAGAAAGAAAGAAAAAAGAAAGAAAGAAAAAGAAAGAAGGAAAGAAAGTAAGAAAGAATGAAAGAAAGAAAGAAAGAAAAAAATTAAAAAGAAAGAAAGAAATTAAAAAGAAAGAAAGAAAGAAAGAAAGAAACAAAAAAGAAAGAAAGAAAGAAAAAAGAAAGAAAGAAAGGAAGAAAGAAAGGAAGAAAAAAGAAAGAAAGAAAGAAAGAAAGAGAGAAAGAAAAAATAAAGAAAAAAGAACGTAGGAAAGAAAGAAAGAAAGAAAGAAAGAAAGACATTAAAAAGAAAGAAAGAAAGAAAGAAAGAAAGAAAGACATTAAAAAGATAGAAAGATAGAAAGAAAAAAGAAAGAAAGAAAGAAGGAAAGAAAGAAAGAAAGAAAGAAAGAAAGAAAGAAAAAAGGAAAAAAGAAAGAAAGAAAGAAAGAAAGATAAAAGAAAAAAAGAGGGAAAGAAAGAAAGAAAAAGAAAGAAAGTAAGAAAGAAAAAAGAAAGAAAGAAAGAAACAAAGAAAGAAAGAAAGAATGAAAGAAAAATGAAAGAAATAAAGAAAGAAAGAAAGAAAAAAGAAAGAAAGCAAGAACGTAGGAAAGAAAGAAAGAAAGAAAGAAAAAAAATAAAGAAAGAAAGAAAAAAGAATGAAAGAAATTAAAAAGAAACAAAACAAAAAGAAAGAAAGAAAGAAAGAAAGGAAAAGAAAGAAAAAGAAAGAAAAAAGAAAGAAAGAAATTAAAAAGAAAGAAAGAAAGAAAGAAAGAAAAAAGAAAGAAAGAAATAAAAAAGAAAGAAAGAAAGAACGTAGGAAAGAAAGAAAGAAAGTAAGAAAGAAAGAAAGAAAGACAGAGAGAAAGAAAGAAAGAAATTAAAAAGAAAGAAAGAAGAAAAAAGAAAGAAAAAAAGAAAGAAAGAAAAAAGAAATAAAGAAAGAAAGAAAAAAGAAAGAAAGAAAGAAAGAAAGAAAGAAAAAAGAAAGAAAGCAAGAACGTAGGAAAGAAAGAAAGAAAGAAAGAAAGAAAGAAACAATGATAGAAAGAAAGAAAGAAAGAAAGAAATTAAAAAGAAAGAAAGAAATTAAAAAGAAAGAAAAAAGGAAGAAAGAAAGAAAGAAAGAAAAAAGAAAGAAAGAAAGAAAGAAAAAAGAAAGAAAGAAAGAAAGAAATTAGTAAGAAAGAAATTATAAAGAAAGAAAGAAAGAAAGAAAGAAGGAAAGAAAGAAAAAAGAAAGAGAAAGAAAGAAAGAAAAAGAAAGAAAGAAATTAAAAAGAAAGAAAGAAAGAAAGAAAAAAGTAAGAAAGAAAGAATGAAAAAAGAAAGAAAGAAAGAAAGAAAGAATAAACGTAAGAAAGAAAGAAAAAAGAAAGAAAGAAAGAAAGAAAGAAAGAAAGAAAGAAAGAAAAAGAAAGAAAAAAGAAAGAAAGAAAGAACGTAGGAAAGAAAGAAAGAAAGAAAGAAAGAAAGAAAGGAAGAAGAAAAAAGAAAAATAGAAAGAAAGAAAGAACGTAGGAAAGAAAGAAAGAAAGAAAGAAAGAAAGAAAGAAAGAAAGAAAGAAAAAAGAAAGAAAGAAAAAAAGAAAGAAAGAAAGAACGCAGTAAAGAAAGAAATAAAAAACGTAGGAAAGAAAGAAAGAAAGAAAAAAATTAAAAAGAAAGAAAGAAAGAAAGAAAGAAAAAGAAAGAAAAAAGAAAGAAAGAATGAAAGAAAAAAGAAAGAAAGAAAGAAAGAAAGAAAGAAAGAAAGAAAGAAGAAAATAAAGAACGTAGGAAAGAAAGTAAGAAAGAAAGAAAGAAAGAAAGAAAGAAAGAAAGAAAAAAGAAAGAAAGAAAGAAAGAAAGAAAAAAGAAATAAAGAAAGAAAGAAAAAAGAAAGAAAGCAAGAACGTAGGAAAGAAAGAAAGAAAGAAAGAAACAAAGATAGAGAGAAAGAAAGAAAGAAACTAAAAAGAAAGAAACAAATTAAAAAGAAAGAAAGAAAGAAAGAAAAAGGAAAAGAAAAAAGAAAGAAAGAAAGAAAGAAAGAAAGAAAGAAAGAAAGAAAAAAGAAAGAAAGAAAGAAAGAAAAAAGAAAGAAAGAAAGAACGTAGGAAAGAAAGAAAGAAAGAAAGTAAGAAAGAAAGATAGAAAGAAAGAAAAAAGAAAGAAAGAAATTAAAAAGCAAGAAAGAAGAAAAAAGAAAGAAAGAAAGAAAGAAAGGAAAAAGAAAGAAAGAAAGAAAGAAAAAAGAAAGAAAGAAAGACAGAAAGAAAGACAGAAAGAAAGAAAGAAAGAAAGAAAGAAAGAAAGAAACAAAAAGAAAGAAAGAAGGAAAGAAGAAAGAAAGAAAAAGGAAATAAAGAAAGATAGGAAAAGAAGGAACGAAAGAAAGAAAGAAAGAAAAAAAAAGAAAGAAAGAAAGAAAAAAGAAGAAAGAAAAATAAGAAAAAGAAAGAAAAAGAAAGAAAAAATAAGAAAGAAAGACAGAAAGAAAGAAGGAAAAAGAAAGAAAGAAAGAAAGGAAGAAAGAAAGACAGAAAGACAGAAAAAAAGAAAGAAAAAGAAAGAAAGAAAGAAAGACAGAAAGAAAGACAAAAAGAAAGAAAGAAAGAAAAAGAAAGAAAGAAAGTAAAAAGAAAGAAAGAAAAAAAGAAAGAAAGACAGAAAGACAGAAAGAAAGAAAGGAAGGAAAAGAAATAAAGAAAGAAAGTAAGAAAGAAAGAAAGAAAAAAGAAAGAAAGAAAGAAAGAAAAAAAAGAAAGAAATAAAGAAAGAGAAAAGAAAGAAATAAAGACAGAAAGAAAGAAAGAAAGAAAGAAAAAGAAAGAAAGAAAGAAGAAAGAAAGAATGAAATACAGAAAGAAAGACAAAGAAAGAAAGAAAGAAAAGGAAAGAAAGAAAGAAAGAAAGTAAGAAAGAAAGAAAGATAGAAAGAAAGAAAGAAAGAAAGAAAGAAATTAAAAAGAAAGAAGGAAAAAAGAAAGAAAGAAAGAAAGAAAGAAAGAAAGAGAAAAAAGAACATAGGAAAGAAAGAAAGAAAGAAAGAAAGAAAGATAGAAAGACAGAAAGAAAGAAAGAAAGACATTTAGGAGAAAGAAAGAAAGAAAAAAGAAAGAAAGAAAGAAAGAAGGAAAGAAAGAAAGATAGAAAGAAAGAAAAAACAAAAAAGAAAGAAAGAAAGAAAAAAGAAATAAAGAAAGAAAAAAGAAAGAAAGAAATTGAAAAGAAAGAAAGAAATTAAAAAGAAAGAAAGAAAGAAAGAAAGAAAGAAAGAAAAAAAAGAAAGAAAGAAAAAAGAAAGAAAGAAATTAAAAAGAAAGAAAGAAAGAAAGAAAAAAGAAAGAGAGAAAGGAAGAAAAAGAAAGAAAGAAAGAAAGAAAGAAAGAAAGAAAAAAGAAAGAAAGAAAGAAGAAAGAAAGAAAGAAAGAACGTAGGAAAGAAGGAAGGAAAGAAGGAAGGAAAGAAAGAAAGAAGAAAGAAAGAAAAAAGAAAGAAAGAAAGAAGGTAGGAAAGAAAGACAGAAAGAAAGAAAGAAAGAAAAAAAGAAACTAGAAAGAAAGAAAGAAAAAGAAAGAAGGAAAGAAAGTAAGAAAGAAAGAAAGAAAGAAAGAAATTAAAAAGAAAGAAATAAAGAAAAAAGAAAGAAAGAAAGAAAGAAAGTAAAAAGAAAGAAAGAAAGAAAGAAAAAAGAAAGAAAGAAAAAAGAAAGAAAGAAAAAGAAAGAAGGAAAGAAAGTAAGAAAGAATGAAAGAAAGAAAGAAAGAAAAAAATTAAAAAGAAAGAAAGAAATTAAAAAGAAAGAAAGAAAGAAAGAAAGAAACAAAAAAGAAAGAAAGAAAGAAAAAAGAAAGAAAGAAAGGAAGAAAGAAAGGAAGAAAAAAGAAAGAAAGAAAGAAAGAAAGAGAGAAAGAAAAAATAAAGAAAAAAGAACGTAGGAAAGAAAGAAAGAAAGAAAGAAAGAAAGACATTAAAAAGAAAGAAAGAAAGAAAGAAAGAAAGAAAGACATTAAAAAGATAGAAAGATAGAAAGAAAAAAGAAAGAAAGAAAGAAGGAAAGAAAGAAAGAAAGAAAGAAAGAAAGAAAGAAAAAAGGAAAAAAGAAAGAAAGAAAGAAAGAAAGATAAAAGAAAAAAAGAGGGAAAGAAAGAAAGAAAAAGAAAGAAAGTAAGAAAGAAAAAAGAAAGAAAGAAAGAAACAAAGAAAGAAAGAAAGAATGAAAGAAAAATGAAAGAAATAAAGAAAGAAAGAAAGAAAAAAGAAAGAAAGCAAGAACGTAGGAAAGAAAGAAAGAAAGAAAGAAAAAAATAAAGAAAGAAAGAAAAAAGAATGAAAGAAATTAAAAAGAAACAAAACAAAAAGAAAGAAAGAAAGAAAGAAAGGAAAAGAAAGAAAAAGAAAGAAAAAAGAAAGAAAGAAATTAAAAAGAAAGAAAGAAAGAAAGAAAGAAAAAAGAAAGAAAGAAATAAAAAAGAAAGAAAGAAAGAACGTAGGAAAGAAAGAAAGAAAGTAAGAAAGAAAGAAAGAAAGACAGAGAGAAAGAAAGAAAGAAATTAAAAAGAAAGAAAGAAGAAAAAAGAAAGAAAAAAAGAAAGAAAGAAAAAAGAAATAAAGAAAGAAAGAAAAAAGAAAGAAAGAAAGAAAGAAAGAAAGAAAAAAGAAAGAAAGCAAGAACGTAGGAAAGAAAGAAAGAAAGAAAGAAAGAAAGAAACAATGATAGAAAGAAAGAAAGAAAGAAAGAAATTAAAAAGAAAGAAAGAAATTAAAAAGAAAGAAAAAAGGAAGAAAGAAAGAAAGAAAGAAAAAAGAAAGAAAGAAAGAAAGAAAAAAGAAAGAAAGAAAGAAAGAAATTAGTAAGAAAGAAATTATAAAGAAAGAAAGAAAGAAAGAAAGAAGGAAAGAAAGAAAAAAGAAAGAGAAAGAAAGAAAGAAAAAGAAAGAAAGAAATTAAAAAGAAAGAAAGAAAGAAAGAAAAAAGTAAGAAAGAAAGAATGAAAAAAGAAAGAAAGAAAGAAAGAAAGAATAAACGTAAGAAAG
>JAVLUU010000385.1:812500-817500 GCA_032206185.1 Columba guinea
AAAAGAAAAAAGAAAGAAAGAAAGAATGAAAAAAGAAAAAAGAAGAAAGAAAGAAAGAAAGAAATAAAAAAGAAAGAAAGAAGAAAGAAAGAAAGGAAAAGAAAGAAAGAAAGAAAGAAAGAAAGAAAGAGGAAAAAAGACAGAAAGAAAGAAAAAAGAATGAAAGAAACTAAAAAGAAAGAAAGAAAAAAGCAAGAAAGAAAGAAATAAAAAAGAAAGAAAGAAAGAAAGAAAAAAGAAAGAAAGAAAGAAATTAAAAAGAAAGAAAAAAAGAAAAAAGAAAGAAAGAAAGAACGTAGGAAAGAAAGAAAGAAAGAAAGAAAGAAACTAAAAAGAAAGAAAGAAAGAATAAGAAAGAAGGAAAGAAAGTAAGAAAGAAAGAAAGAAAGAAAGAAATTAAAAAGAAAGAAAGAAAGAAAAAAGAAAGAAAGAAAGAAAGAAAGAAAAAAGAAAGAAAGAAAAAAGAAAGAAAGAAAAAGAAAGAAGGAAAGAAAGTAAGAAAGAAAGAAAGAAACAAAGAAAGAAATTAAAAAGAAAGAAAGAAATTAAAAAGAAAGAAAGAAAGAAAGAAAGAAAGAAAAAAGAAAGAAAGAAAGAAAAAAGAAAGAAAGAAAGAAAGGGAGAAAGAAAGAAAGAAAAAAAAAGAAAGAAAGAAAGAAAGAAAGAGAGAAAGAAAAAATAAAGAAAAAAAGAACGTAGGAAAGAAAGAAAGAAAGAAAGAAAGACATTAAAATGAAAGAAAGAAAGAAAGAAAGAAAGAAAGACATTAAAAAGATAGAAAGAAAGAAAGAAAAAAGAAAGAAAGAAAGAAGGAAAGAAAGAAAGAAAGAAAGAAAGAAAGAAAAAAGAAAAAAGAAAGAAAGAAAGAAAAAGAAAGTAAGAAAGAAAAAAGAAAGAAAGAAAGAAAGAAAGAAAGAAAGAAAGAAAGAAAAATGAAAGAAAGAAAGAAAAAAGAAAGAAAGCAAGAACGTAGGAAAGAAAGAAAGAAAAAAAGAAAAAAAAGAAAGAAAGAAAGAAAAAAGAATGAAAGAAATTAAAAAGAAACAAAACAATTAAAAAGAAAGAAAGAAAGAAAGAAAGAAAAAGAAAGAAAAAAGAAAGAAAAAAGAAAGAAAGAAATTAAAAAGAAAGAAAGAAAGAAAGAAAGAAAAAAGAAAGAAAGAAATAAAAAAGAAAGAAAGAAAGAAAGAAAGAAAAAAGAAAGAAAGAACGTAGGAAAGAAAGAAAGAAAGTAAGAAAGAAAGAAAGAAAGATAGAGAGAAAGAAAGAAAGAAATTAAAAAGAAAGAAAGAAGAAAAAAGAAAGAAAAAAAGAAAGAAAGAAAAAAGAAATAAAGAAAGAAAGAAAAAAGAAAGAAAGAAAAAAGAAAGAAAGCAAGAACGTAGGAAAGAAAGAAAGAAAGAAAGAAACAATGATAGAAAGAAAGAAAGAAAGAAATTAAAAAGAAAGAAGGAAATTAAAAAGAAAGAAAAAAGGAAGAAAGAAAGAAAGAAAAAAGAAAGAAAGAGAGAAAGAAAGAAAGAAAGAAAGAAAGAAAGAAAGAAAGAAAAAAGAAAGAAAGAAAGAAAGAAAGAACATAGGAAAGAAAGAAAGAAAGAAAAAAGAAAGAAAGAAAGAACGTAGGAAAGAAAAAAGAAAGAAAGAAAGAAAGAAAGAAATTAAAAGGAAAGAAAGAAAGAAAGAAAAAAGAAAGAAAGAAAAAAAAGAAAGAAAGAAAAAAGAAAGAAAGAAAAAGAAAGAAGGAAAGATAGAAAGAAAGAAAGAAAGAAAAATCAAAAAAAGAAAGAAAGAAAGAAAGAAAGAAATTAAAAGGAAAGAAAGAAAAAAGAAAAAAGAAAGAAAGAAAAAAAGAGAGAAAGAAAAAAGAAAGAAAGAAAGAAAGAAGGAAAGATAGAAAGAAAGAAAGAAAGAAAAAACAAAAAAAGAAAGAAAGAAAGAAAGAAAAAAGAAATAAAGAAAGAAAGAAAAAAGAAAAAAAGAAAGAAAGAAAGAAATTAAAAAGAAAGAAAGAAAATAAAAAGAAAGAAAGAAAGAAAAAAGAAAGAAAGAAAGAAAGACAAAAGAAACAAAGAAATTTAAAGGAAAGAAAGAAAGAAAGAAAGAAAAAAGAAAGAACGAAAAAAGAAAGAAAGAAAGGAAGAAAGAACGTAGGAAAGAAGGAAAGAAAGAAACAAAGAAGAAAGAAAGAAAAAAGAAATAAAGAAAGAACGTAGGAAAGAAAGAAAGAAAGAAAGAAAGAAACTAAAAAGAAAGTAAGAAAGAAAGGAAAAGAAAGAAGGAAAGAAAGTAAGAAAGAAAGAAAGAAAGATAGAAAGAAAGAAAGAAAGAAAGAAATTAAAAAGAAAGAAATAAAGAAAAAAGAAATAAGAAAGAAAGAAAGAAAGAAAAAAGAAAGAGAAAGAAAGAAAAAGAAAGAAAGAAAAAACAAAAAAAGAAAGAAAGAAAGAAAAAAGAAAGAAAGAAAGAAAGAATAAAGAAAGAAAGAAAGAAAGAAATTAGAAAGAAAGAAATTATAAAGAAAGAAAGAAAGAAAGAAAGAAAGAAAAAAGAAAGGGAAGGAAAGAAAGAAAAAGAAAGATAGAAATTAAAAAGAAAGAAAGAAAGAAAGAAAAAAGTAAGAAAGAAAGAATGAAAAAAGAAAGAAAGAAAGAAAGAAAGAATAAACGTAAGAAAGAAAGAAAAAAGAAAGAAAGAAAGAAAGAAAGAAAGAAAGAAAGAAAGAAAGAAAGAAGAAAGAAAGAAAAAAAGAAAGAAAGAACGTAGGAAAGAAAGAAAGAAAGAAAGAAAGAAAGGAAGAAGAAAAAAGAAAAATAGAAAGAAAGAAAGAACGTAGGAAAGAAAGAAAGAAAGAAAGAAAGAAAGAAAGAAAGAAAGAAAGAAAGAAAAAAGAAAGAAAGAAAAAAAAAAGAAAGAAAGAAAGACCGCAGGAAAGAAAGAAATAAAGAACGTAGGAAAGAAAGAAAGAAAGAAAGAAATTAAAAAGAAAGAAAGCAAGAAAGAAAGAAAAAAGAAAGAAAGAAAGAATGAAAGAAAAAAGAAAGAAAGAAAGAAAGAAAGAAAGAAAGAAAGAAAGAAAAAAGAAAATAAAGAACGTAGGAAAGAAAGTAAGAAAGAAAGAAAGAAAGATAGAAAGAAAGAAAGAAAGAAAGAAAAAAGAAAGAAAGAAAGAAAGAAAGAAAAAAGAAATAAAGAAAGAAAGAAAAAAGAAAGAAAGCAAGAACGTAGGAAAGAAAGAAAGAAAGAAAGAAACAAAGATAGAGAGAAAGAAAGAAAGAAAGAAACTAAAAAGAAAGAAACAAATTAAAAAGAAAGAAAGAAAGAAAGAAAAAGGAAAAGAAAAAAGAAAGAAAGAAAGAAAGAAAGAAAGAAAGAAAGAAAGAAAGAAAAAAGAAAGAAAGAAAGAAAGAAAGAAAGAAAGAAAAAAGAAAGAAAGAAAGAACGTAGGAAAGAAAGAAAGAAAGAAAGTAAGAAAGAAAGAAAGAAAGATAGAAAGAAAGAAAAAAGAAAGAAAGAAATTAACAAGAAAGAAAGAAGAAAAAAGAAAGAAAGAAATAAAGAAACAAAAAGAAAGAAAGAAGGAAAGAAGAAAGAAAGAAAAAGGAAATAAAGAAAGATAGGAAAAGAAGGAACGAAAGAAAGAAAGAAAGAAAAAAAAAAGAAAGAAAGAAAGAAAAAAGAAGAAAGAAAAATAAGAAAAAGAAAGAAAAAGAAAGAAAGAAAAAATAAGAAAGACAGAAAGAAAGAAAGAAAAAGAAAGAAAGAAAGAAAAAAGAAAGAAAAAAGTCAGAAAGAAAGAAAGGAATAAAGAAGGAAAAAGAAAGAAAGAAAGGAAGAAAGAAAGACAGAAAGACAGAAAAAAAAGAAAGAAAAAGAATGAAAGAAAGAAAGACAGAAAGAAAGACAAAAAGAAAGAAAGAAAGAAAAAGAAAGAAAGAAAGTAAGAAGAAAGAAAGAAAAAAAGAAAGAAAGACAGAAAGAAAGACAGAAAGAAAGAAAGGAAGGAAAAGAAATAAAGAAAGAAAGTAAGAAAGAAAGAAAGAAAAAAGAAAAAAGAAAGAAAGAAATAAAAGAAAGAAATAAAGAAAGAGAAAAGAAAGAAATAAAGACAGAAAGAAAGAAAGAAAGAAAGAAAAAGAAAGAAAGAAAGAAGAAAGAAAGATTGAAATACAGAAAGAAAGACAAAGAAAGAAAGAAAGAAAAGGAAAGAAAGAAAGAAAGATGGAAGAAAGAAAGAAAGAAAGAAAAAAGAAAGACAGAAAGAAAGCCAGAAATAATGAAAGAAAAAAGAAAAAAGAAAGAAAAAAGAAAGAAAAGAGAAAGAAAGAGAAAACAATAAAGAAAGACAGAAAGAAAGACAGAAATAAAGAAAAAAAGAAGAAAGTAAGAAGAAAGAAAGAAAGAAAGAAAGAAAAAAAAAGAAAAAAGTAAAGAAAGAAAGAAAGAAGGAAAAAAAGAAAGAAAGGAAAAGAAAGAAAGAAAGAAAGAAAGAAAGAAGAAGAAAAAAGAAAGAAAGAAAAAAAAGAAGGAAATAAAAAAGAAAGGAAAAGAAAGAAAGAAAAAAAGACAGAAAGAAAGAAAAATAGAAAAAGAAAGAAAGAAAGAAAAAAAAAGAAAGAAAAAAGAAAGAAAGAAAAAGAAAGAAAGAAAGAAATAAAGACAGAAAGAAAAACAGAAAGAAAGAAAGAACGTAGGAAAGAAAGAAAGAAAGAAAGAAAGAAAGTAATTAAAAAGAAAGAAAGAAAGAAAAAAGAAAGAAAGAAAGAAAGAAAGAAAGAAAGAAAGAAAAAAGAAAGAAAGAAAGAAATAAAAAAGAAAAAAGAAAGAACGTAGGAAAGAAAGAAAGAAAGAAAGACAGAAGAAAGAAAGAAAAAAGAAAGAAAGAAAGAAAGAACGTAGGAAAGAAAGAAAGAAAGAAAGAAAGAAAAAAGAAAAAAAGAAAGAAAGAAAGAAAGAAATAGAAAGAAAGTAAGAAAGAAAAAAGAAAGAAAGAAAGAAAGAAA
>JAVLUU010000385.1:825000-830000 GCA_032206185.1 Columba guinea
AAGAAAGAAAGAAAGAAAAAAGAAAGAAAGAAAGAAATTAAAAAGAAAGAAAAAAAGAAAAAAGAAAGAAAGAAAGAACGTAGGAAAGAAAGAAAGAAAGAAAGAAAGAAACTAAAAAGAAAGAAAGAAAGAATAAGAAAGAAGGAAAGAAAGTAAGAAAGAAAGAAAGAAAGAAAGAAATTAAAAAGAAAGAAAGAAAGAAAAAAGAAAGAAAGAAAGAAAGAAAGAAAAAAGAAAGAAAGAAAAAAGAAAGAAAGAAAAAGAAAGAAGGAAAGAAAGTAAGAAAGAAAGAAAGAAACAAAGAAAGAAATTAAAAAGAAAGAAAGAAATTAAAAAGAAAGAAAGAAAGAAAGAAAGAAAGAAAAAAGAAAGAAAGAAAGAAAAAAGAAAGAAAGAAAGAAAGGGAGAAAGAAAGAAAGAAAAAAAAAGAAAGAAAGAAAGAAAGAAAGAGAGAAAGAAAAAATAAAGAAAAAAAGAACGTAGGAAAGAAAGAAAGAAAGAAAGAAAGACATTAAAATGAAAGAAAGAAAGAAAGAAAGAAAGAAAGACATTAAAAAGATAGAAAGAAAGAAAGAAAAAAGAAAGAAAGAAAGAAGGAAAGAAAGAAAGAAAGAAAGAAAGAAAGAAAGAAAAAAGAAAAAAGAAAGAAAGAAAGAAAAAGAAAGTAAGAAAGAAAAAAGAAAGAAAGAAAGAAAGAAAGAAAGAAAGAAAGAAAGAAAAATGAAAGAAAGAAAGAAAGAAAAAAGAAAGAAAGCAAGAACGTAGGAAAGAAAGAAAGAAAAAAAGAAAAAAAAGAAAGAAAGAAAGAAAAAAGAATGAAAGAAATTAAAAAGAAACAAAACAATTAAAAAGAAAGAAAGAAAGAAAGAAAGAAAAAGAAAGAAAAAAGAAAGAAAAAAGAAAGAAAGAAATTAAAAAGAAAGAAAGAAAGAAAGAAAGAAAAAAGAAAGAAAGAAATAAAAAAGAAAGAAAGAAAGAAAGAAAGAAAAAAGAAAGAAAGAACGTAGGAAAGAAAGAAAGAAAGTAAGAAAGAAAGAAAGAAAGATAGAGAGAAAGAAAGAAAGAAATTAAAAAGAAAGAAAGAAGAAAAAAGAAAGAAAAAAAGAAAGAAAGAAAAAAGAAATAAAGAAAGAAAGAAAAAAGAAAGAAAGAAAAAAGAAAGAAAGCAAGAACGTAGGAAAGAAAGAAAGAAAGAAAGAAACAATGATAGAAAGAAAGAAAGAAAGAAATTAAAAAGAAAGAAGGAAATTAAAAAGAAAGAAAAAAGGAAGAAAGAAAGAAAGAAAAAAGAAAGAAAGAGAGAAAGAAAGAAAGAAAGAAAGAAAGAAAGAAAGAAAAAAGAAAGAAAGACAGAAAGAAAGAACATAGGAAAGAAAGAAAGAAAGAAAAAAGAAAGAAAGAAAGAACGTAGGAAAGAAAAAAGAAAGAAAGAAAGAAAGAAAGAAATTAAAAGGAAAGAAAGAAAGAAAGAAAAAAGAAAGAAAGAAAAAAAGAAAGAAAGAAAAAAGAAAGAAAGAAAAAGAAAGAAGGAAAGATAGAAAGAAAGAAAGAAAGAAAAATCAAAAAAAGAAAGAAAGAAAGAAAGAAAGAAATTAAAAGGAAAGAAAGAAAAAAGAAAAAAGAAAGAAAGAAAAAAAGAGAGAAAGAAAAAAGAAAGAAAGAAAGAAAGAAGGAAAGATAGAAAGAAAGAAAGAAAGAAAAAACAAAAAAAGAAAGAAAGAAAGAAAGAAAAAAGAAATAAAGAAAGAAAGAAAAAAGAAAAAAAGAAAGAAAGAAAGAAATTAAAAAGAAAGAAAGAAAATAAAAAGAAAGAAAGAAAGAAAAAAGAAAGAAAGAAAGAAAGACAAAAGAAACAAAGAAATTTAAAGGAAAGAAAGAAAGAAAGAAAGAAAAAAGAAAGAACGAAAAAAGAAAGAAAGAAAGGAAGAAAGAACGTAGGAAAGAAGGAAAGAAAGAAACAAAGAAGAAAGAAAGAAAAAAGAAATAAAGAAAGAACGTAGGAAAGAAAGAAAGAAAGAAAGAAAGAAACTAAAAAGAAAGTAAGAAAGAAAGGAAAAGAAAGAAGGAAAGAAAGTAAGAAAGAAAGAAAGAAAGATAGAAAGAAAGAAAGAAAGAAAGAAATTAAAAAGAAAGAAATAAAGAAAAAAGAAATAAGAAAGAAAGAAAGAAAGAAAGAAAAAAGAAAGAGAAAGAAAGAAAAAGAAAGAAAGAAAAAACAAAAAAAGAAAGAAAGAAAGAAAAAAGAAAGAAAGAAAGAAAGAATAAAGAAAGAAAGAAAGAAAGAAATTAGAAAGAAAGAAATTATAAAGAAAGAAAGAAAGAAAGAAAAAAGAAAGGGAAGGAAAGAAAGAAAAAGAAAGATAGAAATTAAAAAGAAAGAAAGAAAGAAAGAAAAAAGTAAGAAAGAAAGAATGAAAAAAGAAAGAAAGAAAGAAAGAAAGAATAAACGTAAGAAAGAAAGAAAAAAGAAAAAAAGAAAGAAAGAAAGAAAGAAAGAAAGAAAGAAAGAAAGAAAGAAGAAAGAAAGAAAAAAAGAAAGAAAGAACGTAGGAAAGAAAGAAAGAAAGAAAGAAAGAAAGGAAGAAGAAAAAAGAAAAATAGAAAGAAAGAAAGAACGTAGGAAAGAAAGAAAGAAAGAAAGAAAGAAAGAAAGAAAGAAAGAAAGAAAGAAAGAAAGAAAAAAGAAAGAAAGAAAAAAAAAAGAAAGAAAGAAAGACCGCAGGAAAGAAAGAAATAAAGAACGTAGGAAAGAAAGAAAGAAAGAAAGAAATTAAAAAGAAAGAAAGCAAGAAAGAAAGAAAAAAGAAAGAAAGAAAGAATGAAAGAAAAAAGAAAGAAAGAAAGAAAGAAAGAAAGAAAGAAAGAAAAAAGAAAATAAAGAACGTAGGAAAGAAAGTAAGAAAGAAAGAAAGAAAGATAGAAAGAAAGAAAGAAAGAAAGAAAAAAGAAAGAAAGAAAGAAAGAAAAAAGAAATAAAGAAAGAAAGAAAAAAGAAAGAAAGCAAGAACGTAGGAAAGAAAGAAAGAAAGAAAGAAACAAAGATAGAGAGAAAGAAAGAAAGAAAGAAACTAAAAAGAAAGAAACAAATTAAAAAGAAAGAAAGAAAGAAAGAAAAAGGAAAAGAAAAAAGAAAGAAAGAAAGAAAGAAAGAAAGAAAGAAAGAAAGAAAGAAAGAAAGAAAAAAGAAAGAAAGAAAGAAAGAAAGAAAGAAAGAAAGAAAGATAGAAAGAAAGAAAAAAGAAAGAAAGAAATTAACAAGAAAGAAAGAAGAAAAAAGAAAGAAAGAAATAAAGAAACAAAAAGAAAGAAAGAAGGAAAGAAGAAAGAAAGAAAAAGGAAATAAAGAAAGATAGGAAAAGAAGGAACGAAAGAAAGAAAGAAAGAAAAAAAAAAGAAAGAAAGAAAGAAAAAAGAAGAAAGAAAAATAAGAAAAAGAAAGAAAAAGAAAGAAAGAAAAAATAAGAAAGAAAGACAGAAAGAAAGAAAGAAAAAGAAAGAAAGAAAGAAAAAAGAAAGAAAAAAGTCAGAAAGAAAGAAAGGAATAAAGAAGGAAAAAGAAAGAAAGAAAGGAAGAAAGAAAGACAGAAAGACAGAAAAAAAAGAAAGAAAAAGAATGAAAGAAAGAAAGACAGAAAGAAAGACAAAAAGAAAGAAAGAAAGAAAAAGAAAGAAAGAAAGTAAGAAGAAAGAAAGAAAAAAAGAAAGAAAGACAGAAAGAAAGACAGAAAGAAAGAAAGGAAGGAAAAGAAATAAAGAAAGAAAGTAAGAAAGAAAGAAAGAAAAAAGAAAAAAAGAAAGAAAGAAATAAAAGAAAGAAATAAAGAAAGAGAAAAGAAAGAAATAAAGACAGAAAGAAAGAAAGAAAGAAAGAAAAAGAAAGAAAGAAAGAAGAAAGAAAGATTGAAATACAGAAAGAAAGACAAAGAAAGAAAGAAAGAAAAGGAAAGAAAGAAAGAAAGATGGAAGAAAGAAAGAAAGAAAGAAAAAAGAAAGACAGAAAGAAAGCCAGAAATAATGAAAGAAAAAAGAAAAAAGAAAGAAAAAAGAAAGAAAAGAGAAAGAAAGAGAAAACAATAAAGAAAGACAGAAAGAAAGACAGAAATAAAGAAAAAAAGAAGAAAGTAAGAAGAAAGAAAGAAAGAAAGAAAGAAAAAAAAAGAAAAAAGTAAAGAAAGAAAGAAAGAAGGAAAAAAAGAAAGAAAGGAAAAGAAAGAAAGAAAGAAAGAAAGAAAGAAGAAGAAAAAAGAAAGAAAGAAAAAAAAGAAGGAAATAAAAAAGAAAGGAAAAGAAAGAAAGAAAGAAAGACAGAAAGAAAGAAAAATAGAAAAAGAAAGAAAGAAAGAAAAAAAAAGAAAGAAAAAAGAAAGAAAGAAAAAGAAAGAAAGAAAGAAATAAAGACAGAAAGAAAAACAGAAAGAAAGAAAGAACGTAGGAAAGAAAGAAAGAAAGAAAGAAAGAAAGTAATTAAAAAGAAAGAAAGAAAGAAAAAAGAAAGAAAGAAAGAAAGAAAGAAAGAAAGAAAGAAAAAAGAAAGAAAGAAAGAAATAAAAAAGAAAAAAGAAAGAACGTAGGAAAGAAAGAAAGAAAGAAAGACAGAAGAAAGAAAGAAAAAAGAAAGAAAGAAAGAAAGAACGTAGGAAAGAAAGAAAGAAAGAAAGAAAAAAGAAAAAAAGAAAGAAAGAAAGAAAGAAAAAGAAAGAAAGTAAGAAAGAAAAAAGAAAGAAAGAAAGAAAGAAAATAGAAAGAAGGAAAGAAATTATAAAGAAAGAAAGAAAGAAAGAAAGAAAAAAGAAAGAAAGAAAGAAAGAAAGAAAGAAAGAAAAATGAAAGAAAGAAAGAAAGAAAGAAAGAAAAAAGAAAGAAAGCAAGAACGTAGGAAAGAAAGAAAGAAAGAAAGAAAAAAAAGAAAGAAAGAAAGAGAAAAGAATGAAAGAAATTAAAAAGAAAGAAAACAATTAAAAAGAAAGAAAGAAAGAAAGAAAGAAAAAGAAAGAAAAAAA
>JAVLUU010000385.1:835000-837500 GCA_032206185.1 Columba guinea
AAACAAAGAAAAAAAAAGAAAGAAAGAAAAAAGAAAGAAAGAAAAAGAAAGAAGGAAAGATAGAAAGAAAGAAAGAAAGAAAAATCAAAAAAAGAAAGAAAGAAAGAAAGAAAGAAATTAAAAGGAAAGAAAGAAAGAAAGAAAAAAGAAATAAAGAAAGAAAGAAAAAAGAAAAAAAGAAACAAAGAAAGAAATTAAAAAGAAAGAAAGAAAATAAAAAGAAAGAAAGAAAGAAAAAAGAAAGAAAGAAAGAAAGACAAAAGAAACAAAGAAATTAAAAAGAAAGAAAGAAAGAAAGAAAAAAGAAAGAACGAAAAAAGAAAGAAAGAAAGGAAGAAAGAACGTAGGAAAGAAGGAAAGAAAGAAACAAAGAAGAAAGAAAGAAAAAAGAAAGAAAGAAAGAAAGTAGGAAAGAAAGAAAGAAAGAAAGAAAGAAACTAAAAAGAAAGAAAGAAAGAAAGGAAAAGAAAGAAGGAAAGAAAGTAAGAAAGAAAGAAAGAAAGATAGAAAGAAAGAAAGAAAGAAAGAAATTAAAAAGAAAGAAATAAAGAAAAAAGAAAAAAGAAAGAAAGAAAGAAAGAAAAAAGAAAGAGAAAGAAAGAAAGAAAAAGAAAGAAAGAAAAAACAAAAAAGAAAGAAAGAAAGAAAAAAGAAAGAAAGAAAGAAAGAATAAAGAAAGAAAGAAAGAAAGAAATTAGAAAGAAAGAAATTATAAAGAAAGAAAGAAAGAAAGAAAGAAAAAGAAAGAGAAAGAAAGAAAGAAAAAGAAAGAAAGATATTAAAAAGAAAGAAAGAAAGAAAGAAAAAAGTAAGAAAGAAAGAATGAAAAAAGAAAGAAAGAAAGAAAGAAAGAAAGAATAAACGTAAGAAAGAAAGAAAAAAGAAAGAAAGAAAGAAAGAAAGAAAGAAAGAAAGAAAGAAAGAAAGAAGAAAGAAAGAAAAAAAGAAAGAAAGAAAGAACGTAGGAAAGAAAGAAAGAAAGAAAGAAAGAAAGAAAGAAAGAAAGAAAGGAAGAAGAAAAAAGAAAAATAGAAAGAAAGAAAGAACGTAGGAAAGAAAGAAAGAAATAAAGGAAGAAAGAAAGAAAGAAAAAAGAAAGAAAGAAAAAAAAAGAAAGAAAGAAAGAACGCAGGAAAGAAAGAAATAAAGAACGTAGGAAAGAAAGAAAGAAAGAAAGAAATTAAAAAGAAAGAAAGCAAGAAAGAAAGAAAAAAGAAAGAAAGAAATAATGAAAGAAAAAAGAAAGAAAGAAAGAAAGAAAGAAAGAAAGAAAGAAAGAAAGAAAGAAAAAAGAAAGAAAGAAAAAAGAAAATAAAGAACGTAGGAAAGAAAGTAAGAAAGAAAGAAAGAAAGATAGAAAGAAAGAAAGAAAGAAAGAAAAAAGAAAGAAAGAAAGAAAGAAAGAAAAAAGAAATAAAGAAAGAAAGAAAAAAGAAAGAAAGCAAGAACGTAGGAAAGAAAGAAAGAAACAAACAAACAAAGATAGAGAGAAAGAAAGAAAGAAAGAAACTAAAAAGAAAGAAACAAATTAAAAAGAAAGAAAGAAAGAAAGAAAAAGGAAAAGAAAAAAGAAAGAAAGAAAGAAAGAAAGAAAGAAAGAAAGAAAGAAAGAAAGAAAGAAAAAAGAAAGAAAGAAAGAAAGAAAGAAAGAAAGAAAAAAGAAAGAAAGAAAGAACGTAGGAAAGAAAGAAAGAAAGAAAGTAAGAAAGAAAGAAAGAAAGATAGAAAGAAAGAAAAAAGAAAGAAAGAAATTAACAAGAAAGAAAGAAGAAAAAAGAAAGAAAGAAAGAAAGAAAGGAAAAAGAAAGAAAGAAAGAAAAAAGAAAGAAAGAAAGACAGAAAGAAAGACAGAAAGAAAGAAAGAAAGAAAGAAAGAAACAAAAAGAAAGAAAGAAGGAAAGAAGAAAGAAAGAAAAAGGAAAAAAGGAAAATAGGAAAAGAAGGAACGAAAGAAAGAAAGAAAGAAAAAAAAAGAAAGAAAGAAAGAAAAAAGAAGAAAGAAAAATAAGAAAAAGAAAGAAAAAGAAAGAAAGAAAAAATAAGAAAGAAAGACAGAAAGAAAGAAAGAAAAAGAAATAAAGAAAGAAAGAAAAAAGAAAGAAAAAAGTCAGAAAGAAAGAAAGGAATAAAGAAGGAAAAAGAAAGAAAGAAAGAAAGGAAGAAAGAAAGACAGAAAGACAGAAAAAAAGAAAGAAAAAGAAAGAAAGAAAGAAAGACAGAAAGAAAGACAAAAAGAAAGAAAGAAAGAAAAAGAAAGAAAGAAAGTAAGAAGAAAGAAAGAAAAAAAGAAAGAAAGACAGAAAGAAAGACAGAAAGAAAGAAAGGAAGGAAAAGAAATAAAGAAAGAAAGTAAGAAAGAAAGAAAGACAAAAGAAAGAAAGAAAGAAAGAAAAAAAAGAAAGAAATAAAGAAAGAGAAAAGAAAGAAATAAAGACAGAAAGAAAGAAAGAAAGAAAAAGAAAGAAAGAAAGAAGAAAGAAAGAATGAAATACAGAAAGAA
>JAVLUU010000385.1:845000-855000 GCA_032206185.1 Columba guinea
GAAAGAAAGAAAGAAAGGAAGAAGAAAAAAGAAAAATAGAAAGAAAGAAAGAACGTAGGAAAGAAAGAAAGAAATAAAGGAAGAAAGAAAGAAAGAAAAAAGAAAGATAGAAAAAAAAAGAAAGAAAGAAAGAACGCAGGAAAGAAAGAAATAAAGAACGTAGGAAAGAAAGAAAGAAAGAAAGAAATTAAAAAGAAAGAAAGCAAGAAAGAAAGAAAAAAGAAAGAAAGAAATAATGAAAGAAAAAAGAAAGAAAGAAAGAAAGAAAGAAAGAAAGAAAGAAAGAAAGAAAGAAAGAAAAAAGAAAGAAAGAAAAAAGAAAATAAAGAACGTAGGAAAGAAAGTAAGAAAGAAAGAAGGAAAGATAGAAAGAAAGAAAGAAAGAAAGAAAAAAGAAAGAAAGAAAGAAAGAAAGAAAAAAGAAATAAAGAAAGAAAGAAAAAAGAAAGAAAGCAAGAACGTAGGAAAGAAAGAAAGAAAGAAACAAACAAAGATAGAGAGAAAGAAAGAAAGAAAGAAACTAAAAAGAAAGAAACAAATTAAAAAGAAAGAAAGAAAGAAAGAAAAAGGAAAAGAAAAAAGAAAGAAAGAAAGAAAGAAAGAAAGAAAGAAAGAAAGAAAGAAAGAAAAAAGAAAGAAAGAAAGAAAGAAAGAAAGAAAGAAAAAAGAAAGAAAGAAAGAACGTAGGAAAGAAAGAAAGAAAGAAAGTAAGAAAGAAAGAAAGAAAGATAGAAAGAAAGAAAAAAGAAAGAAAGAAATTAACAAGAAAGAAAGAAGAAAAAAGAAAGAAAGAAAGAAAGAAAGGAAAAAGAAAGAAAGAAAGAAAAAAGAAATAAAGAAAGACAGAAAGAAAGACAGAAAGAAAGAAAGAAAGAAAGAAAGAAAGAAAAAGAAAGAAAGAAGGAAAGAAGAAAGAAAGAAAAAGGAAAAAAGGAAAATAGGAAAAGAAGGAACGAAAGAAAGAAAGAAAGAAAAAAAAAGAAAGAAAGAAAGAAAAAAGAAGAAAGAAAAATAAGAAAAAGAAAGAAAAAGAAAGAAAGAAAAAATAAGAAAGAAAGACAGAAAGAAAGAAAGAAAAAGAAATAAAGAAAGAAAGAAAAAAGAAAGAAAAAAGTCAGAAAGAAAGAAAGGAATAAAGAAGGAAAAAGAAAGAAAGAAAGAAAGGAAGAAAGAAAGACAGAAAGACAGAAAAAAAGAAAGAAAAAGAAAGAAAGAAAGAAAGACAGAAAGAAAGACAAAAAGAAAGAAAGAAAGAAAAAGAAAGAAAGAAAGTAAGAAGAAAGAAAGAAAAAAAGAAAGAAAGACAGAAAGAAAGACAGAAAGAAAGAAAGGAAGGAAAAGAAATAAAGAAAGAAAGTAAGAAAGAAAGAAAGACAAAAGAAAGAAAGAAAGAAAGAAAAAAAAGAAAGAAATAAAGAAAGAGAAAAGAAAGAAATAAAGACAGAAAGAAAGAAAGAAAGAAAAAGAAAGAAAGAAAGAAGAAAGAAAGAATGAAATACAGAAAGAAAGACAAAGAAAGAAAGAAAGAAAAGGAAAGAAAGAAAGAAAGATGGAAGAAAGAAAGAAAGAAAGAAAGAAAAAAGAAAGACAGAAAGAAAGACAGAAATAATGAAAGAAAAAAGAAAAAAGAAAGAAAAAAGAAAGAAAAGAGAAAGAAAGAGAAAACAATAAAGAAAGACAGAAAGAAAGACAGAAATAAAGAAAAAAAGAAGAAAGTAAGAAGAAAGAAAGAAAGAAAGAAAGAAAAAAAAAGAAAAAAGTAAAGAAAGAAAGAAAGAAGGAAAAAAAGAAAGAAAGGAAAAGAAAGAAAGAAAGAAAGAAAGAAAGAAAGAAAGAAAGAAAGAAGAAGAAAAAAGAAAGAAAGAAAAAAAAGAAAGAAAGAAATAAAGACAGAAAGAAAAACAGAAAGAAAGAAAGAACGTAGGAAAGAAAGAAAGAAAGAAAGAAAGTAATTAAAAAGAAAGAAAGAAAGAAAAAAGAAAGAAAGAAAGAAAGAAAGAAAGAAAGAAAGAAAGAAAGAAAGAAAGAAAAAAGAAAGAAAGAAATAAAAAAGAAAAAAGAAAGAACGTAGGAAAGAAAGAAAGAAAGAAAGACAGAAGAAAGAAAGAAAAAAGAAAGAAAGAAAGAACGTAGGAAAGAAAGAAAGAAAGAAAGAAAGAAAGAAAGAAATTAAAAAGAAAGAAAGAAAGAAACAAAGAAAAAAGTAAGAAAGAAAGAAAGAAAGAAAAAAGAAAGAAAGAAATAAAAAAGAAAAAAGAAAGAACGTAGGAAAGAAAGAAAGAACGTAGGAAAGAAAGAAAGAAAGAAAGAAAGAATAAAGAAAGAAAGAAAGAAATTAAAAAGAAAGAAAGAAAGAAAAAAGAAAGAAAGAAAGAAAAAGGAAAGAAAGAAGGAAAGAAAAAAGAAAGAAAGAAAGAACGTAGGAAAGAAAGAAAGAAACAAAGTTAGAAAGAAAGAATGAAAGAAAGAAATTAAAAAGAAAGAAAGAAATTAAAAAGAAAGAAGGAAAGAAAGAAAAAAGAAAGAAAGAAAGAAAGAAAGAAAAAAGAAAGAAAGCAAGAACGTAGGAAAGAATGAAAGGAAGAAAGAAAAAAAAAGAAAGAAAGAGAAAAGAATGAAAGAAATTAAAAAGAAAGAAAGAAAGAAAAAAGAAAGAAAGAAAGAAAGAAAAAAGAAAGAAAGAAAGAAAGAAAGAAAGAAAAAAGAAAGAAAGAAAGAATGTAGGAAAGAGAGAAAGAAAGAATTTAAAAAGAAAGAAAGAAAGAAAGAAAAAAGAAAGAAAGAAAGAAAGAAAAAAGAAAGAAAGAAAGAAAGAAAAAAGAAAGAAATTAAAAAGAAAGAAAGAAAGAAAGAAAAAAGAAAGAAAGAAAGAAAGAAAGAAAAAAGAAATAAATAAATTAAAAAGAAAGAACGTAGGAAAGAAAGAAAGAAAGACAGTAAGAAAGAAAGGAAGAAAGAATGATAGACAGAAAGAAAGAAAGAAAGGAAGAAATTGAAAAGAAAGAAAGAAGAAAAAAGAAAGAAAGAAAGAAAGAAAAAAGAAAGAAAGAAAGAAAAATGAAAGAATGAAAGAAAGAAAAAGGAAAGAAAGAAAGAACGTAGGAAAGAAAGAAAGAAAGAAAGAAAGAAAGAAAGAAAGAAAGAGAGAAATTAAAAAGAAAGAAATTAAAAAGAAAGAAAGAAAGAAAGAAAGAAAGAAAGAGAAAAGAAAGAAAGAAAGAAATTAAAAAGAAAGAAAGAAATTAAAAAGAAAGAAAGAAAGAAAGAAAAAAGAAAGAAAGAAAGAAAAAAGAAAGAAAGAAAGAAAGAAAAAAGAAAGAAAGAAAGAAAGAAGATAGGGAAGGAAGAAAGAAAGAAAGAAGAAAGAAAGAAAAAAGAAAGAAAGAAAGAACGTAGGAAAGAAAGAAAGTAAGAAAGAAAGAAAGAAAGAAAGAAATTAAAAAGAAAGAAAGAAAGAAAAAAGAAAGAAAGAGAGAAAGAAAGAAAGAAAGGAAAAAGAAAGAAAGCAAGAACGTAGGAAAGAAAGAAAGAAAGAAAGAAAAAAAAAAGACAGAAAGAAAGAAAAAAGAATGAAAGAAACTAAAAAGAAAGAAAGAAAGAAAAAAGCAAGAAAGAAAGAAATAAAAAAGAAAGAAAGAAAGAAAGAAAAAAGAAAGAAAGAAAGAAAAAAGAAAGAAAGAAAGAAAGAAAGTAAAAAGAAAGAAAGAAAGAAAGAAAGAAAGAAAAAAGAAAGAAAGAAAAAAGAAAGAAAGAAAAAGAAAGAAGGAAAGAAAGTAAGAAAGAAAGAAAGAAAGAAAGAAAGAAATTAAAAAGAAAGAAAGAAATTAAAAAGAAAGAAAGAAAGAAAGAAAGAAAGAAAAAAGAAAGAAAGAAAGAAAAAAGAAAGAAAGAAAGAAAGGGAGAAAGAAAGAAAGAAAGAAAAAAGAAAGAAAGAAAGAAAGAAAGAGAGAAAGAAAAAATAAAGAAAAAAAGAACGTAGGAAAGAAAGAAAGAAAGAAAGAAAGAAAGAAAGACATTAAAATGAAAGAAAGAAAGAAAGAAAGAAAGAAAGAAAGACATTAAAAAGATAGAAAGAAAGAAAGAAAGAAAAAAGAAAGAAAGAAAGAAGGAAAGAAAGAAAGAAAGAAAGAAAGAAAGAAAGAAAAAAGAAAAAAGAAAGAAAGAAAGAAAGAAAAAGAAAGAAAGTAAGAAAGAAAAAAGAAAGAAAGAAAGAAAGAAAGAAAGAAAGAAAGAAAGAAAGATGAAAGAAAGAAAGAAAGAAAGAAAAAAGAAAGAAAGCAAGAACGTAGGAAAGAAAGAAAGAAAGAAAGAAAAAAAAGAAAGAAACAAAGAAAAAAGAATGAAAGAAATTAAAAAGAAACAAAACAATTAAAAAGAAAGAAAGAAAGAAAGAAAAAGAAAGAAAAAAGAAAGAAAAAAGAAATAAAGAAATTAAAAAGAAAGAAAGAAAGAAAGAAAAAAGAAAGAAAGAAATAAAAAAGAAAGAAATAAAGAAAGAAAAAAGAAAGAAAGAACGTAGGAAAGAAAGAAAGAAAGTAAGAAAGAAAGAAAGAAAGAGAGAAAGAAAGAAAGAAATTAAAAAGAAAGAAAGAAGAAAAAAGAAAGAAAAAAAGAAAGAAAGAAAAAAGAAATAAAGAAAGAAAGAAAAAAGAAAGAAAGAAAAAAGAAAGAAAGCAAGAACGTAGGAAAGAAAGAAAGAAAGAAAGAAAGAAAAATGAAAGAAAGAAAGAAAGAAAGAGAAATTAAAAAGAAAGAAAGAAATTAAAAAGAAAGAAAAAAGGAAGAAAGAAAGAAAGAAAAAAGAAAGAAAGAAAGAAAGAAAGAAAAAAGAAATAAAGAAAGAAAGAAAAAAGAAAGAAAGCAAGAATGTAGGAAAGAAAGAAAGAAAGAAACAAACAAAGATAGAGAGAAAGAAAGAAAGAAAGAAACTAAAAAGAAAGAAACAAATTAAAAAGAAAGAAAGAAAGAAAGAAAAAGGAAAAGAAAAAAGAAAGAAAGAAAGAAAGAAAGAAAGAAAGAAAGAAAGAAAGAAAGGAAAAAGAAAGAAAGAAAGAAAGAAAGAAAGAAAGAAAGAAAAAAGAAAGAAAGAAAGAACGTAGGAAAGAAAGAAAGAAAGAAAGTAAGAAAGAAAGAAAGAAAGATAGAAAGAAAGAAAAAAGAAAGAAAGAAATTAACAAGAAAGAAAGAAGAAAAAAGAAAGAAAGAAAGAAAGAAAGGAAAAAGAAAGAAAGAAAGAAAAAAGAAAGAAAGAAAGACAGAAAGAAAGACAGAAAGAAAGAAAGAAAGAAAGAAAGAAACAAAAAGAAAGAAAGAAGGAAAGAAGAAAGAAAGAAAAAGGAAATAAAGAAAGATAGGAAAAGAAGGAACGAAAGAAAGAAAGAAAGAAAAAAAAAGAAAGAAAGAAAGAAAAAAGAAGAAAGAAAAATAAGAAAAAGAAAGAAAAAGAAAGAAAGAAAAAATAAGAAAGAAAGACAGAAAGAAAGAAAGAAAAAGAAATAAAGAAAGAAAGAAAAAAGAAAGAAAAAAGTCAGAAAGAAAGAAAGGAATAAAGAAGGAAAAAGAAAGAAAGAAAGAAAGGAAGAAAGAAAGACAGAAAGACAGAAAAAAAGAAAGAAAAAGAAAGAAAGAAAGAAAGACAGAAAGAAAGACAAAAAGAAAGAAAGAAAGAAAAAGAAAGAAAGAAAGTAAGAAGAAAGAAAGAAAAAAAGAAAGAAAGACAGAAAGAAAGACAGAAAGAAAGAAAGGAAGGAAAAGAAATAAAGAAAGAAAGTAAGAAAGAAAGAAAGACAAAAGAAAGAAAGAAAGAAAGAAAAAAAAGAAAGAAATAAAGAGAAAAGAAAGAAATAAAGACAGAAAGAAAGAAAGAGAGAAAGAAAAAGAAAGAAAGAAAGAAGAAAGAAAGAATGAAATACAGAAAGAAAGACAAAGAAAGAAAGAAAGAAAAGGAAAGAAAGAAAGAAAGATGGAAGAAAGAAAGAAAGAAAGAAAGAAAAAAGAAAGACAGAAAGAAAGACAGAAATAATGAAAGAAAAAAGAAAAAAGAAAGAAAAAAGAAAGAAAAGAGAAAGAAAGAGAAAACAATAAAGAAAGACAGAAAGAAAGACAGAAATAAAGAAAAAAAGAAGAAAGTAAGAAGAAAGAAAGAAAGAAAGAAAGAAAAAAAAAGAAAAAAGTAAAGAAAGAAAGAAAGAAGGAAAAAAAGAAAGAAAGGAAAAGAAAGAAAGAAAGAAAGAAAGAAAGAAAGAAAGAAGAAGAAAAAAGAAAGAAAGAAAAAAAAAGAAAGAAAGAAATAAAGACAGAAAGAAAAACAGAAAGAAAGAAAGAACGTAGGAAAGAAAGAAAGAAAGAAAGAAAGTAATTAAAAAGAAAGAAAGAAAGAAAAAAGAAAGAAAGAAAGAAAGAAAGAAAGAAAGAAAGAAAAAAGAAAGAAAGAAAGAAAAAAGAAAGAAAGAAATAAAAAAGAAAAAAGAAAGAACGTAGGAAAGAAAGAAAGAAAGAAAGACAGAAGAAAGAAAGAAAAAAGAAAGAAAGAAAGAACGTAGGAAAGAAAGAAAGAAAGAAAGAAAGAAAGAAAGAAATTAAAAAGAAAGAAAGGAAGAAACAAAGAAAAAAGTAAGAAAGAAAGAAAGAAAGAAAAAAGAAAGAAAGAAATAAAAAAGAAAAAAGAAAGAACGTAGGAAAGAAAGAAAGAACGTAGGAAAGAAAGAAAGAAAGAAAGAAAGAATAAAGAAAGAAAGAAAGAAATTAAAAAGAAAGAAAGAAAGAAAAAAGAAAGAAAGAAAGAAAAAGGAAAGAAAGAAGGAAAGAAAAAAGAAAGAAAGAAAGAACGTAGGAAAGAAAGAAAGAAACAAAGTTAGAAAGAAAGAATGAAAGAAAGAAATTAAAAAGAAAGAAAGAAATTAAAAAGAAAGAAGGAAAGAAAGAAAAAAGAAAGAAAGAAAGAAAGAAAGAAAAAAGAAAGAAAGCAAGAACGTAGGAAAGAATGAAAGGAAGAAAGAAAAAAAAAGAAAGAAAGAGAAAAGAATGAAAGAAATTAAAAAGAAAGAAAGAAAGAAAAAAGAAAGAAAGAAAGAAAGAAAAAAGAAAGAAAGAAAGAAAGAAAGAAAGAAAAAAGAAAGAAAGAAAGAATGTAGGAAAGAGAGAAAGAAAGAATTTAAAAAGAAAGAAAGAAAGAAAGAAAAAAGAAAGAAAGAAAGAAAGAAAAAAGAAAGAAAGAAAGAAAGAAAAAAGAAAGAAATTAAAAAGAAAGAAAGAAAGAAAGAAAAAAGAAAGAAAGAAAGAAAGAAAGAAAAAAGAAATAAATAAATTAAAAAGAAAGAACGTAGGAAAGAAAGAAAGAAAGACAGTAAGAAAGAAAGGAAGAAAGAATGATAGACAGAAAGAAAGAAAGAAAGGAAGAAATTGAAAAGAAAGAAAGAAGAAAAAAGAAAGAAAGAAAGAAAGAAAAAAGAAAGAAAGAAAGAAAAATGAAAGAATGAAAGAAAGAAAAAAGAAAGAAAGAAAGAACGTAGGAAAGAAAGAAAGAAAGAAAGAAAGAAAGAAAGAAAGAAAGAGAGAAATTAAAAAGAAAGAAATTAAAAAGAAAGAAAGAAAGAAAGAAAGAAAGAAAGAGAAAAGAAAGAAAGAAAGAAATTAAAAAGAAAGAAAGAAATTAAAAAGAAAGAAAGAGAGAAAGAAAAAAGAAAGAAAGAAAGAAAAAAGAAAGAAAGAAAGAAAGAAAAAAGAAAGAAAGAAAGAAAGAACATAGGGAAGGAAGAAAGAAAGAAAGAAGAAAGAAAGAAAAAAGAAAGAAAGAAAGAACGTAGGAAAGAAAGAAAGTAAGAAAGAAAGAAAGAAAGAAAGAAATTAAAAAGAAAGAAAGAAAGAAAAAAGAAAGAAAGAGAGAAAGAAAGAAAGAAAGGAAAAAGAAAGAAAGCAAGAACGTAGGAAAGAAAGAAAGAAAGAAAGAAAAAAAAAAGACAGAAAGAAAGAAAAAAGAATGAAAGAAACTAAAAAGAAAGAAAGAAAGAAAAAAGCAAGAAAGAAAGAAATAAAAAAGAAAGAAAGAAAGAAAGAAAAAAGAAAGAAAGAAAGAAAAAAGAAAGAAAGAAAGAAAGAAAGTAAAAAGAAAGAAAGAAAGAAAGAAAGAAAGAAAAAAGAAAGAAAGAAAAAAGAAAGAAAGAAAAAGAAAGAAGGAAAGAAAGTAAGAAAGAAAGAAAGAAAGAAAGAAAGAAATTAAAAAGAAAGAAAGAAATTAAAAAGAAAGAAAGAAAGAAAGAAAGAAAGAAAAAAGAAAGAAAGAAAGAAAAAAGAAAGAAAGAAAGAAAGGGAGAAAGAAAGAAAGAAAGAAAAAAGAAAGAAAGAAAGAAAGAAAGAGAGAAAGAAAAAATAAAGAAAAAAAGAACGTAGGAAAGAAAGAAAGAAAGAAAGAAAGAAAGAAAGACATTAAAATGAAAGAAAGAAAGAAAGAAAGAAAGAAAGACATTAAAAAGATAGAAAGAAAGAAAGAAAGAAAAAAGAAAGAAAGAAAGAAGGAAAGAAAGAAAGAAAGAAAGAAAGAAAGAAAGAAAAAAGAAAAAAGAAAGAAAGAAAGAAAGAAAAAGAAAGAAAGTAAGAAGGAAAAAAGAAAGAAAGAAAGAAAGAAAGAAAGAAAGAAAGAAAGAAAGAAAGATGAAAGAAAGAAAGAAAGAAAGAAAAAAGAAAGAAAGCAAGAACGTAGGAAAGAAAGAAAGAAAGAAAGAAAAAAAAGAAAGAAAGAAAGAAAAAAGAATGAAAGAAATTAAAAAGAAACAAAACAATTAAAAAGAAAGAAAGAAAGAAAGAAAAAGAAAGAAAAAAGAAAGAAAAAAGAAATAAAGAAATTAAAAAGAAAGAAAGAAAGAAAGAAAAAAGAAAGAAAGAAATAAAAAAGAAAGAAATAAAGAAAGAAAAAAGAAAGAAAGAACGTAGGAAAGAAAGAAAGAAAGTAAGAAAGAAAGAAAGAAAGAGAGAAAGAAAGAAAGAAATTAAAAAGAAAGAAAGAAGAAAAAAGAAAGAAAAAAAGAAAGAAAGAAAAAAGAAATAAAGAAAGAAAGAAAAAAGAAAGAAAGAAAAAAGAAAGAAAGCAAGAACGTAGGAAAGAAAGAAAGAAAGAAAGAAAGAAAAATGAAAGAAAGAAAGAAAGAAAGAGAAATTAAAAAGAAAGAAAGAAATTAAAAAGAAAGAAAAAAGGAAGAAAGAAAGAAAGAAAAAAGAAAGAAAGAAAGAAAGAAAGAAAAAAGAAATAAAGAAAGAAAGAAAAAAGAAAGAAAGCAAGAATGTAGGAAAGAAAGAAAGAAAGAAACAAACAAAGATAGAGAGAAAGAAAGAAAGAAAGAAACTAAAAAGAAAGAAACAAATTAAAAAGAAAGAAAGAAAGAAAGAAAAAGGAAAAGAAAAAAGAAAGAAAGAAAGAAAGAAAGAAAGAAAGAAAGAAAGAAAGAAAGGAAAAAGAAAGAAAGAAAGAAAGAAAGAAAGAAAGAAAAAAGAAAGAAAGAAAGAACGTAGGAAAGAAAGAAAGAAAGAAAGTAAGAAAGAAAGAAAGAAAGATAGAAAGAAAGAAAAAAGAAAGAAAGAAATTAACAAGAAAGAAAGAAGAAAAAAGAAAGAAAGAAAGAAAGAAAGGAAAAAGAAAGAAAGAAAGAAAAAAGAAAGAAAGAAAGACAGAAAGAAAGACAGAAAGAAAGAAAGAAAGAAAGAAAGAAACAAAAAGAAAGAAAGAAGGAAAGAAGAAAGAAAGAAAAAGGAAATAAAGAAAGATAGGAAAAGAAGGAACGAAAGAAAGAAAGAAAGAAAAAAAAAGAAAGAAAGAAAGAAAAAAGAAGAAAGAAAAATAAGAAAAAGAAAGAAAAAGAAAGAAAGAAAAAATAAGAAAGAAAGACAGAAAGAAAGAAAGAAAAAGAAATAAAGAAAGAAAGAAAAAAGAAAGAAAAAAGTCAGAAAGAAAGAAAGGAATAAAGAAGGAAAAAGAAAGAAAGAAAGAAAGGAAGAAAGAAAGACAGAA
>JAVLUU010000385.1:860000-867500 GCA_032206185.1 Columba guinea
GAAAGAAAGAAAGACAGAAAGAAAGACAAAAAGAAAGAAAGAAAGAAAAAGAAAGAAAGAAAGTAAGAAGAAAGAAAGAAAAAAAGAAAGAAAGACAGAAAGAAAGACAGAAAGAAAGAAAGGAAGGAAAAGAAATAAAGAAAGAAAGTAAGAAAGAAAGAAAGATAAAAGAAAGAAAGAAAGAAAGAAAAAAAAGAAAGAAATAAAGAAAGAGAAAAGAAAGAAATAAAGACAGAAAGAAAGAAAGAAAGAAAGAAAAAGAAAGAAAGAAAGAAGAAAGAAAGAATGAAATACAGAAAGAAAGACAAAGAAAGAAAGAAAGAAAAGGAAAGAAAGAAAGAAAGATGGAAGAAAGAAAGAAAGAAAGAAAGAAAAAGAAAGACAGAAAGAAAGACAGAAATAATGAAAGAAAAAAGAAAAAAGAAAGAAAAAAGAAAGAAAAGAGAAAGAAAGAGAAAACAATAAAGAAAGACAGAAAGAAAGACAGAAATAAAGAAAAAAAGAAGAAAGTAAGAAGAAAGAAAGAAAGAAAGAAAGAAAAAAAAAGAAAAAAGTAATGAAAGAAAGAAAGAAGGAAAAAAAGAAAGAAAGGAAAAGAAAGAAAGAAAGAAAGAAAGAAAGAAAGAAGAAGAAAAAAGAAAGAAAGAAAAAAAAGAAGGAAATAAAAAAGAAAGGAAAAGAAAGAAAGAAAGAAAGACAGAAAGAAAGAAAGAACGTAGGAAAGAAAGAAAGAAAGAAAGAAAGTAATTAAAAAGAAAGAAAGAAAGAAAAAAGAAAGAAAGAAAGAAAGAAAGAAAGAAAGAAAAAAGAAAGAAAGAAAGAAATAAAAAAGAAAAAAGAAAGAACGTAGGAAAGAAAGAAAGAAAGACAGAAGAAAGAAAGAAAAAAGAAAGAAAGAAAGAACGTAGGAAAGAAAGAAAGAAAGAAAGAAAGAAAAAAGAAAAAAAGAAAGAAAGAAAGAAAGAAAAAGAAAGAAAGTAAGAAAGAAAAAAGAAACAAAGAAAGAAAGAAAGAAATTAGAAAGAAAGAAACAAAGTTAGAAAGAAAGAATGAAAGAAAGAAATTAAAAAGAAAGAAAGAAAGAAAGAAAGAAAGAAAGAAAGAAAGAAAGAAAAAGGAAAGAAAGAAAGAAAGAAAGAAAGAAAAAAGAAAGAAAGCAAGAACGTAGGAAAGAAAGAAAGAAAGAAAGAAAAAAAAGTAAGAAAGAAAGAAAAAAGAATGAAAGAAATTAAAAAGAAAGAAAACAATTAAAAAGAAAGAAAGAAAGAAAGAAAGAAAAAGAAAGAAAAAAAGAAAGAAAAAAGAAAGAAAGAAATTAAAAAGAAAGAAAGAAAGAAAGAAAGAAAGAAAGAAAAAAGAAAGAAAGAACGTAGGAAAGAAAGAAAGAAAGAAAGTAAGAAAGAAAGAAAGATAGAGAGAAAGAAAGAAAGAAATTAAAAAGAAAGAAAGAAGAAAAAAGAAAGAAAAAAAGAAAGAAAGAAAGAAAGAAGAAATAAAGAAAGAAAGAAAAAGGAAAGAAAGAAAGAAAGAAAAAAGAAAGAAAGCAAGAACGTAGGAAAGAAAGAAAGAAAGAAAGAAAGAAAGAAACAATGATAGAAAGAAATTAAAAAGAAAGAAAGAAATTAAAAAGAAAGAAAAAAGGAAGAAAGAAAGAAAGAAAGAAAAAAGAAAGAAAGAGAGAAAGAAAGAAAGAAAGAAAAAAGAAAGAAAGTAAGAAAGAAAGAACGTAGGAAAGAAAGAAAGAAAGAAAAAAGAAAGAAAGAAAGAACGTAGGAAAGAAAAAAGAAAGAAAGAAAGAAAGAAAGAAATTAAAAGGAAAGAAAGAAAGAAAGAAAAAAGAAACAAAGAAAAAAAAAGAAAGAAAGAAAAAAGAAAGAAAGAAAAAGAAAGAAGGAAAGATAGAAAGAAAGAAAGAAAGAAAAATCAAAAAAAGAAAGAAAGAAAGAAAGAAAGAAATTAAAAGGAAAGAAAGAAAGAAAGAAAAAAGAAATAAAGAAAGAAAGAAAAAAGAAAAAAAGAAACAAAGAAAGAAATTAAAAAGAAAGAAAGAAAATAAAAAGAAAGAAAGAAAGAAAAAAGAAAGAAAGAAAGAAAGACAAAAGAAACAAAGAAATTAAAAAGAAAGAAAGAAAGAAAGAAAAAAGAAAGAACGAAAAAAGAAAGAAAGAAAGGAAGAAAGAACGTAGGAAAGAAGGAAAGAAAGAAACAAAGAAGAAAGAAAGAAAAAAGAAAGAAAGAAAGAAAGTAGGAAAGAAAGAAAGAAAGAAAGAAAGAAACTAAAAAGAAAGAAAGAAAGAAAGGAAAAGAAAGAAGGAAAGAAAGTAAGAAAGAAAGAAAGAAAGATAGAAAGAAAGAAAGAAAGAAAGAAATTAAAAAGAAAGAAATAAAGAAAAAAGAAAAAAGAAAGAAAGAAAGAAAAAAGAAAGAGAAAGAAAGAAAGAAAAAGAAAGAAAGAAAAAACAAAAAAGAAAGAAAGAAAGAAAAAAGAAAGAAAGAAAGAAAGAATAAAGAAAGAAAGAAAGAAATTAGAAAGAAAGAAATTATAAAGAAAGAAAGAAAGAAAGAAAGAAAAAGAAAGAGAAAGAAAGAAAGAAAAAGAAAGAAAGAAATTAAAAAGAAAGAAAGAAAGAAAGAAAAAAGTAAGAAAGAAAGAATGAAAAAAGAAAGAAAGAAAGAAAGAAAGAAAGAATAAACGTAAGAAAGAAAGAAAAAAGAAAGAAAGAAAGAAAGAAAGAAAGAAAGAAAGAAAGAAAGAAAGAAAGAAGAAAGAAAGAAAAAAGAAAGAAAGAAAGAACGTAGGAAAGAAAGAAAGAAAGAAAGAAAGAAAGAAAGAAAGGAAGAAGAAAAAAGAAAAATAGAAAGAAAGAAAGAACGTAGGAAAGAAAGAAAGAAATAAAGGAAGAAAGAAAGAAAGAAAAAAGAAAGATAGAAAAAAAAAGAAAGAAAGAAAGAACGCAGGAAAGAAAGAAATAAAGAACGTAGGAAAGAAAGAAAGAAAGAAAGAAATTAAAAAGAAAGAAAGCAAGAAAGAAAGAAAAAAGAAAGAAAGAAATAATGAAAGAAAAAAGAAAGAAAGAAAGAAAGAAAGAAAGAAAGAAAGAAAGAAAGAAAGAAAGAAAGAAAAAAGAAAGAAAGAAAAAAGAAAATAAAGAACGTAGGAAAGAAAGTAAGAAAGAAAGAAGGAAAGATAGAAAGAAAGAAAGAAAGAAAGAAAAAAGAAAGAAAGAAAGAAAGAAAGAAAAAAGAAATAAAGAAAGAAAGAAAAAAGAAAGAAAGCAAGAACGTAGGAAAGAAAGAAAGAAAGAAACAAACAAAGATAGAGAGAAAGAAAGAAAGAAAGAAACTAAAAAGAAAGAAACAAATTAAAAAGAAAGAAAGAAAGAAAGAAAAAGGAAAAGAAAAAAGAAAGAAAGAAAGAAAGAAAGAAAGAAAGAAAGAAAGAAAGAAAGAAAAAAGAAAGAAAGAAAGAAAGAAAGAAAGAAAGAAAAAAGAAAGAAAGAAAGAACGTAGGAAAGAAAGAAAGAAAGAAAGTAAGAAAGAAAGAAAGATAGAAAGAAAGAAAAAAGAAAGAAAGAAATTAACAAGAAAGAAAGAAGAAAAAAGAAAGAAAGAAAGAAAGAAAGGAAAAAGAAAGAAAGAAAGAAAAAAGAAATAAAGAAAGACAGAAAGAAAGACAGAAAGAAAGAAAGAAAGAAAGAAAGAAAGAAAAAGAAAGAAAGAAGGAAAGAAGAAAGAAAGAAAAAGGAAATAAAGAAAGATAGGAAAAGAAGGAACGAAAGAAAGAAAGAAAGAAAAAAAAAGAAAGAAAGAAAGAAAAAAGAAGAAAGAAAAATAAGAAAAAGAAAGAAAAAGAAAGAAAGAAAAAATAAGAAAGAAAGACAGAAAGAAAGAAAGAAAAAGAAATAAAGAAAGAAAGAAAAAAGAAAGAAAAAAGTCAGAAAGAAAGAAAGGAATAAAGAAGGAAAAAGAAAGAAAGAAAGAAAGGAAGAAAGAAAGACAGAAAGACAGAAAAAAAGAAAGAAAAAGAAAGAAAGAAAGAAAGACAGAAAGAAAGACAAAAAGAAAGAAAGAAAGAAAAAGAAAGAAAGAAAGTAAGAAGAAAGAAAGAAAAAAAGAAAGAAAGACAGAAAGAAAGACAGAAAGAAAGAAAGGAAGGAAAAGAAATAAAGAAAGAAAGTAAGAAAGAAAGAAAGACAAAAGAAAGAAAGAAAGAAAGAAAAAAAAGAAAGAAATAAAGAGAAAAGAAAGAAATAAAGACAGAAAGAAAGAAAGAAAGAAAGAAAAAGAAAGAAAGAAAGAAGAAAGAAAGAATGAAATACAGAAAGAAAGACAAAGAAAGAAAGAAAGAAAAGGAAAGAAAGAAAGAAAGATGGAAGAAAGAAAGAAAGAAAGAAAGAAAAAAGAAAGACAGAAAGAAAGACAGAAATAATGAAAGAAAAAAGAAAAAAGAAAGAAAAAAGAAAGAAAAGAGAAAGAAAGAGAAAACAATAAAGAAAGACAGAAAGAAAGACAGAAATAAAGAAAAAAAGAAGAAAGTAAGAAGAAAGAAAGAAAGAAAGAAAGAAAAAAAAAGAAAAAAGTAAAGAAAGAAAGAAAGAAGGAAAAAAAGAAAGAAAGGAAAAGAAAGAAAGAAAGAAAGAAAGAAAGAAAGAAAGAAAGAAAGAAGAAGAAAAAAGAAAGAAAGAAAAAAAAGAAAGAAAGAAATAAAGACAGAAAGAAAAACAGAAAGAAAGAAAGAACGTAGGAAAGAAAGAAAGAAAGAAAGAAAGTAATTAAAAAGAAAGAAAGAAAGAAAAAAGAAAGAAAGAAAGAAAGAAAGAAAGAAAGAAAGAAAGAAAGAAAGAAAAAAGAAAGAAAGAAATAAAAAAGAAAAAAGAAAGAACGTAGGAAAGAAAGAAAGAAAGAAAGACAGAAGAAAGAAAGAAAAAAGAAAGAAAGAAAGAACGTAGGAAAGAAAGAAAGAAAGAAAGAAAGAAAGAAATTAAAAAGAAAGAAAGAAAGAAACAAAGAAAAAAGTAAGAAAGAAAGAAAGAAAGAAAAAAGAAAGAAAGAAATAAAAAAGAAAAAAGAAAGAACGTAGGAAAGAAAGAAAGAACGTAGGAAAGAAAGAAAGAAAGAAAGAAAGAATAAAGAAAGAAAGAAAGAAATTAAAAAGAAAGAAAGAAAGAAAAAAGAAAGAAAGAAAGAAAAAGGAAAGAAAGAAGGAAAGAAAAAAGAAAGAAAGAAAGAACGTAGGAAAGAAAGAAAGAAACAAAGTTAGAAAGAAAGAATGAAAGAAAGAAATTAAAAAGAAAGAAAGAAATTAAAAAGAAAGAAGGAAAGAAAGAAAAAAGAAAGAAAGAAAGAAAGAAAGAAAAAAGAAAGAAAGCAAGAACGTAGGAAAGAATGAAAGGAAGAAAGAAAAAAAAAGAAAGAAAGAGAAAAGAATGAAAGAAATTAAAAAGAAAGAAAGAAAGAAAAAAGAAAGAAAGAAAGAAAGAAAAAAGAAAGAAAGAAAGAAAGAAAGAAAGAAAAAAGAAAGAAAGAAAGAATGTAGGAAAGAGAGAAAGAAAGAATTTAAAAAGAAAGAAAGAAAGAAAGAAAAAAGAAAGAAAGAAAGAAAGAAAAAAGAAAGAAAGAAAGAAAGAAAAAAGAAAGAAATTAAAAAGAAAGAAAGAAAGAAAGAAAAAAGAAAGAAAGAAAGAAAGAAAGAAAAAAGAAATAAATAAATTAAAAAGAAAGAACGTAGGAAAGAAAGAAAGAAAGACAGTAAGAAAGAAAGGAAGAAAGAATGATAGACAGAAAGAAAGAAAGAAAGGAAGAAATTGAAAAGAAAGAAAGAAGAAAAAAGAAAGAAAGAAAGAAAGAAAAAAGAAAGAAAGAAAGAAAAATGAAAGAATGAAAGAAAGAAAAAAGAAAGAAAGAAAGAAAGAAAGAAAGAAAGAGAAAAGAAAGAAAGAAAGAAATTAAAAAGAAAGAAAGAAATTAAAAAGAAAGAAAGAAAGAAAGAAAAAAGAAAGAAAGAAAGAAAAAAGAAAGAAAGAAAGAAAGAAAAAAGAAAGAAAGAAAGAAAGAACATAGGGAAGGAAGAAAGAAAGAAAGAAGAAAGAAAGAAAAAAGAAAGAAAGAAAGAACGTAGGAAAGAAAGAAAGTAAGAAAGAAAGAAAGAAAGAAAGAAATTAAAAAGAAAGAAAGAAAGAAAAAAGAAAGAAAGAGAGAAAGAAAGAAAGAAAGGAAAAAGAAAGAAAGCAAGAACGTAGGAAAGAAAGAAAGAAAGAAAGAAAAAAAAAGACAGAAAGAAAGAAAAAAGAATGAAAGAAACTAAAAAGAAAGAAAGAAAGAAAAAAGCAAGAAAGAAAGAAATAAAAAAGAAAGAAAGAAAGAAAGAAAAAAGAAAGAAAGAAAGAAAAAAGAAAGAAAGAAAGAAAGAAAGTAAAAAGAAAGAAAGAAAGAAAGAAAGAAAGAAAAAAGAAAGAAAGAAAAAAGAAAGAAAGAAAAAGAAAGAAGGAAAGAAAGTAAGAAAGAAAGAAAGAAAGAAAGAAATTAAAAAGAAAGAAAGAAATTAAAAAGAAAGAAAGAAAGAAAGAAAGAAAGAAAAAAGAAAGAAAGAAAGAAAAAAGAAAGAAAGAAAGAAAGGGAGAAAGAAAGAAAGAAAGAAAAAAGAAAGAAAGAAAGAAAGAAAGAGAGAAAGAAAAAATAAAGAAAAAAAGAACGTAGGAAAGAAAGAAAGAAAGAAAGAAAGAAAGACATTAAAATGAAAGAAAGAAAGAAAGAAAGAAAGAAAGAAAGACATTAAAAAGATAGAAAGAAAGAAAGAAAGAAAAAAGAAAGAAAGAAAGAAGGAAAGAAAGAAAGAAAGAAAGAAAGAAAGAAAGAAAGAAAGAAAGAAAAAAGAAAAAAGAAAGAAAGAAAGAAAGAAAAAGAAAGAAAGTAAGAAAGAAAAAAGAAAGAAAGAAAGAAAGAAAGAAAGAAAGAAAGAAAGAAAGAAAGAAAGATGAAAGAAAGAAAGAAAGAAAGAAAAAAGAAAGAAAGCAAGAACGTAGGAAAGAAAGAAAGAAAGAAAGAAAAAAAAGAAAGAAAGAAAGAAAAAAGAATGAAAGAAATTAAAAAGAAACAAAACAATTAAAAAGAAAGAAAGAAAGAAAGAAAAAGAAAGAAAAAAGAAAGAAAAAAGAAATAAAGAAATTAAAAAGAAAGAAAGAAAGAAAGAAAAAAGAAAGAAAGAAATAAAAAAGAAAGAAATAAAGAAAGAAAAAAGAAAGAAAGAACGTAGGAAAGAAAGAAAGAAAGTAAGAAAGAAAGAAAGAAAGAGAGAAAGAAAGAAAGAAATTAAAAAGGAAGAAAGAAGAAAAAAGAAAGAAAAAAAGAAAGAAAGAAAAAAGAAATAAAGAAAGAAAGAAAAAAGAAAGAAAGAAAAAAGAAAGAAAGCAAGAACGTAGGAAAGAAAGAAAGAAAGAAAGAAAGAAAAATGAAAGAAAGAAAGAAAGAAAGAGAAATTAAAAAGAAAGAAAAAAATTAAAA
>JAVLUU010000385.1:872500-877500 GCA_032206185.1 Columba guinea
AGAAAGAACGTAGGAAAGAAAGAAAGAAAGAAAGAAAGAAACTAGAAAGAAAGAAAGAAAGAAAGGAAAAGAAAGAAGGAAAGAAAGTAAGAAAGAAAGAAAGAAAGATAGAAAGAAAGAGAGAAAGAAAGAAATTAAAAAGAAAGAAATAAAGAATAAAGAAAGAAATAAAGAAAGAAAGAAATTAAGAAGAAAGAAAGAAAGAAAAAAGAAAGAAAGAAAGAAAGAAAGAAAGAAAGAAAGAAAGAAAGAAAAAAGAAAGAAAGTAGGAAAGAAAGAAAGAAAAAAGAAAGAAAAAAGAAAGACAGAGAGAAAGAAAGAAAAAATAAAGAAAAAAGAAAGTAGGAAAGAAAGAAAGAAAGAAAGAAAGAAAGAAACAAAGATAGAAAGAAAGAAAGAAAGACATTAAAAAGAAAGAAAGAAAGAAAGAAAAAAGAAAGAAAGAAAGAAAGAAGGAAAGAAAGAAAGAAAGAAAGAAAAAACAAAAAAAGAAAGAAAGTAAGAAAAAAGAAAGAAAGAAAGAAAGAAAAAAGAAAGAAAGAAATTAAAAAGAAAGAAAGAAAGAAAGAAAAAAGTAATAAAGAAAGAATGAAAAAAGAAAGAAAGAAAGAAAGAAAGAAAGAAAGAATAAACGTAAGAAAGAAAGAAAAAAGAAAGAAAGAAAGAAAGAACGCAGGAAAGAAAGAAATAAAGAACGTAGGAAAGAAAGAAAGAAAGAAATTAAGAAATTAAAAAGAAAGAAAGCAAGAAAGAAAGAAAAAAGAAAAAAGAAAGAATGAAAGAAAAAAGAAAGAAAGAAAGAAAGAAAGAAAGAAAGAAAGAAAGAAAGAAAGAAAGAAAAAAGAAAATAAAGAATGTAGGAAAGAAAGTAAGAAAGAAAGAAAGAAAGATAGAAAGAAAGAAAGAAAGAAAAAAGAAAGAAAGAAAGAAAGAAAAAAGAAATAAAGAAAGAAAGAAAAAAGAAAGCAAGAACGTAGGAAAGAAAGAAAGAAAGAAAGAAACAAAGATAGAGAGAAAGAAAGAAAGAAAGAAACTAAAAAGAAAGAAACAAATTAAAAAGAAAGAAAGAAAGAAAGAAAAAGGAAAAGAAAAAAGAAAGGAAGAAAGAAAGAAAGAAAGAAAGAAAAAAGAAAGAAAGAAAGAAAGAAAGAAAGAAAGAAAAAAGAAAGAAAGAAAGAACATAGGAAAGAAAGAAAGAAAGAAAGTAAGAAAGAAAGAAAGAAAGATAGAAAGAAAGAAAAAAGAAAGAAAGAAATTAAAAAGAAAGCAAGAAGAAAAAAAAAGAAAGAAAGAAAGAAAGGAAAAAGAAAGAAAGAAAGAAAGAAAAAGAAAGAAAGAAAGAAAGAAAGAAAGAAAGAAACAAAGATAGAAAGAAAGGAAGAAAGGAATAAAGAAAGAAATTAAAAAGGAAGAAAGAAAGAAAGAAAGAAAGAAAAAAGAAAGAAAAAAGAAAGAAAAAAAGAAAGAAAAAAGAAAGAAAGAAATTAAAAAGAAAGAAAGAAAAAAGAAAGAAAGAAAGAACGTAGGAAAGAAAGAAAGAAAGAAAGAAAGAAACTAGAAAGAAAGAAAGAAAGAAAGGAAAAGAAAGAAGGAAAGAAAGTAAGAAAGAAAGAAAGAAAGATAGAAAGAAAGAAAGAAAGAAAGAAATTAAAAAGAAAGAAATAAAGAATAAAGAAAGAAATAAAGAAAGAAAGAAAGAAATTAAGAAGAAAGAAAGAAAGAAAAAAGAAAGAAAGAAAGAAAGAAAGAAAGAAAGAAAGAAAAAAGAAAGAAAGTAGGAAAGAAAGAAAGAAAAAAGAAAGAAAATAGAAAGACAGAGAGAAAGAAAGAAAAAATAAAGAAAAAAGAACGTAGGAAAGAAAGAAAGAAAGAAAGAAAGAAAGAAACAAAGATAGAAAGAAAGAAAGAAAGACATTAAAAAGAAAGAAAGAAAGAAAGAAAAAAGAAAGAAAGAAAGAAAGAAGGAAAGAAAGAAAGAAAGAAAAAACAAAAAAAGAAAGAAAGTAAGAAAAAAGAAAGAAAGAAAGAAAGAAAAAAGAAAGAAAGAAATTAAAAAGAAAGAAAGAAAGAAAGAAAAAAGTAAGAAAGAATGAAAAAAGAAAGAAAGAAAGAAAGAAAGAAAGAAAGAAAGAATAAACGTAAGAAAGAAAGAAAAAAGAAAGAAAGAAAGAAAGAAAGAACGCAGGAAAGAAAGAAATAAAGAACGTAGGAAAGAAAGAAAGAAAGAAAGAAAGAAATTAAAAAGAAAGAAAGCAAGAAAGAAAGAAAAAAGAAAAAAGAAAGAATGAAAGAAAAAAGAAAGAAAGAAAGAAAGAAAGAAAGAAAGAAAGAAAGAAAGAAAGAAAGAAAGAAAAAAGAAAATAAAGAATGTAGGAAAGAAAGTAAGAAAGAAAGAAAGAAAGATAGAAAGAAAGAAAGAAAGAAAGAAAAAAGAAAGAAAGAAAGAAAGAAAAAAGAAATAAAGAAAGAAAGAAAAAAGAAAGAAAGCAAGAACGTAGGAAAGAAAGAAAGAAAGAAAGAAACAAAGATAGAGAGAAAGAAAGAAAGAAAGAAACTAAAAAGAAAGAAACAAATTAAAAAGAAAGAAAGAAAGAAAGAAAAAGGAAAAGAAAAAAGAAAGAAAGAAAGAAAGAAAGAAAGAAAAAAGAAAGAAAGAAAGAAAGAAAGAAAGAAAGAAAGAAAAAAGAAAGAAAGAAAGAACGTAGGAAAGAAAGAAAGAAATAAAGTAAGAAAGAAAGAAAGAAAGATAGAAAGAAAGAAAAAAGAAAGAAAGAAATTAAAAAGAAAGAAAGAAGAAAAAAAAAGAAAGAAAGAAAGAAAGGAAAAAGAAAGAAAGAAAGAAAAAAGAAAGAAAGAAAGAAAGAAAGAAAGAAAGAAACAAAGATAGAAAGAAAGGAAGAAAGGAAGAAAGAAAGAAATTAAAAAGGAAGAAAGAAAGAAAGAAAGAAAGAAAAAAGAAAGAAAAAAGAAAGAAAAAAGAAAGAAAAAAGAAAGAAAGAAATTAAAAAGAAAGAAAGAAAAAAGAAAGAAAGAAAGTAAAAAGAAAGTAAGAAAGAAAGAAAGAAAGAAAAAAGAAAGAAAGAAAGAAAGAAAGAACGTAGGAAAGAAAGAAAGAAAGAAAAAAGAAAGAAAGAAAGAACGTAGGAAAGAAAAAAGAAAGAAAGAAAGAAAGAAATTAAAAGGAAAGAAAGAAAGAAAGAAAAAAGTAAGAAAGAAAAAAAAAGAAAGAAAGAAAAAGAAAGAAAGAAAAAGAAAGAAGGAAAGATAGAAAGAAAGAAAGAAAGAAAAATCAAAAAAAGAAAGAAAGAAAGAAAGAAATTAAAAGGAAAGTAATAAAGAAAGAAAAAAGAAAGTAAGAAAAAAAAGAAAGAAAGAAAAAAGAAAGAAAGAAAGAAAGAAGGAAAGATAGAAAGAAAGAAAGAAAGAAAAAACAAAAAAAGAAAGAAAGAAAGAAAGAAAAAAGAAATAAAGAAAGAAAGAAAAAAGAAAAAAAGAAAGAAAGAAATTAAAAAGAAAGAAAGAAAATAAAAAGAAAGAAAGAAAGAAAAAAGAAAGAAAGAAAGAAAGACAAAAGAAAGTAAGAAATTAAAAAGAAAGAAAGAAAGAAAGAAAGAAAAAAGAAAGAAAGAAAGAAAGAAAGAAAGAAAAAAGAAAGAAAGAAAGAACGTAGGAAAGAAAGAAAGAAATAAAGTAAGAAAGAAAGAAAGAAAGATAGAAAGAAAGAAAAAAGAAAGAAAGAAATTAAAAAGAAAGAAAGAAGAAAAAAAAAGAAAGAAAGAAAGAAAGGAAAAAGAAAGAAAGAAAGAAAAAAGAAAGAAAGAAAGAAAGAAAGAAAGAAAGAAACAAAGATAGAAAGAAAGGAAGAAAGGAAGAAAGAAAGAAATTAAAAAGGAAGAAAGAAAGAAAGAAAGAAAGAAAAAAGAAAGAAAAAAGAAAGAAAAAAGAAAGAAAAAAGAAAGAAAGAAATTAAAAAGAAAGAAAGAAAAAAGAAAGAAAGAAAGTAAAAAGAAAGTAAGAAAGAAAGAAAGAAAGAAAAAAGAAAGAAAGAAAGAAAGAAAGAACGTAGGAAAGAAAGAAAGAAAGAAAAAAGAAAGAAAGAAAGAACGTAGGAAAGAAAAAAGAAAGAAAGAAAGAAAGAAATTAAAAGGAAAGAAAGAAAGAAAGAAAAAAGTAAGAAAGAAAAAAAAAGAAAGAAAGAAAAAGAAAGAAAGAAAAAGAAAGAAGGAAAGATAGAAAGAAAGAAAGAAAGAAAAATCAAAAAAAGAAAGAAAGAAAGAAAGAAATTAAAAGGAAAGTAATAAAGAAAGAAAAAAGAAAGTAAGAAAAAAAAGAAAGAAAGAAAAAAGAAAGAAAGAAAGAAAGAAGGAAAGATAGAAAGAAAGAAACAAAGAAAAAACAAAAAAAGAAAGAAAGAAAGAAAGAAAAAAGAAATAAAGAAAGAAAGAAAAAAGAAAAAAAGAAAGAAAGAAATTAAAAAGAAAGAAAGAAAATAAAAAGAAAGAAAGAAAGAAAAAAGAAAGAAAGAAAGACAAAAGAAAGTAAGAAATTAAAAAGAAAGAAAGAAAGAAAGAAAGAAAAAAGAAAGAACGAAAAAAGAAAGAAAGAAAGGAAGAAAGAACATAGGAAAGAAGGAAAGAAAGAAACAAAGAAGAAAGAAAGAAAAAAGAAAGAAAGAAAGAACGTAGGAAAGAAAGAAAGAAAGAAAGAAAGAAAGAAACTAAAAAGAAAGAAAGAAAGGAAAAGAAAGAAGGAAAGAAAGTAAGAAAGAAAGAAAGAAAGATAGAAAGAAAGAAAGAAAGAAAGAAATTAAAAAGAAAGAAATAAAGAATAAAGAAAGAAATAAAGAAAGAAAGAAAAAAGAAAGAAAGAAAGAAAGAAAAAAGAAAGAAAGAAAGAAAGAAAGAAAGAAAGAAAGAAAGAAAAAAGAAAGAAAGTAGGAAAGAAAGAAAGAAAAAAGAAAGAAAGAAAAAAAGAAAGACAGAGAGAAAGAAAGAAAAAAT
>JAVLUU010000385.1:880000-882500 GCA_032206185.1 Columba guinea
AAATTAAAAAGAAAGAAACAAAGAAAAAAGAAAGAAAGAAAGAAAGAAAGAAAGAAAAAAGAAAGAAAGAAAGAAATAAAGAAAAAAGAAAGAAAGAAAAAAAAGAAAAAAGAAAGAACGTAGGAAAGAAAGAAGGAAAGAAAGAAAGAAAGAAATACATTGAAAAGAAAGAAAGAAAGAAAAAAGAAAATAAGAAAGAAATTAAAAAGAAGGAAAGAAAGAAAAAAGAAAGAAAGAAAGAAAAAAGAAAGAAAGAAAAAAAAGAAAGAAAGAAAAAAGAAAGAAAGAAAGAACATAGGAAAGAAAGAAAGAAAAATGAAAGAAAGAAAGAAATTAAAAAGAAGGAAAGAAAGAAAAAAGAAAGAAAGAAAGAAAGAAAAAAGAAAGAAAGAAAGAAAAAAGAAAGAAAGAAAATAGAAAGAAAGAAAGAAAGAAAGAAAGAAAAAAGAAAGAAAGAAAGAACGTAGGAAAGAAAGAAAGAAAGTAAGAAAGAAAGAAATATATAAAGAAAGAAAAAAAGAAAGAAATTAAAATAAAGAAAAAAAAGAAAAAAGAAAGAAAGAAAGAAAGAAAAAAGAAAGAAAGCAAGAAAGAAAAAAGAAAGAAAGAAAGAAAAAAAGAAAAAAGAAAGAAAGCAAGAATGTAGGAAAGAAAGAAAGAAAGAAAGAAAAAAGATAGAAAGAAAGAAAGAAAGAATGAAAAAAGAAAGAAAGAAAGAAAGAAAAAAGAAAGAAAGAAATTAAAAAGAAAGAAAGAAAGAAAGAAAGAAAGAAAGAAATTAAAAAGAAAGAAAGAAAGAAAAAAGAAAGAAAGAAAGAAATAAAAAAGAAGGAAAGAAAGAAAAAAGAAAGAAAGAAAAAAGAAAGAAAGGAAAAGGAAAGAAAGAAAGAAAGAAAAAAGAAAGAAAGAAAGAACGTAGGAAAGAAAGAAAGAAAGAAAGAAAGAAAGATAGAAAGAAAGAATGAAAGAAAGAAATTAAAAAGAAAGAAAGAAATTGAAAAGAAAGAGAGAAAGAAAGAAAGAAAGAAAGAAAGAAAGAAAAGAGAAAGAAAGAAAGAAAAAAGAAAGAAAGAAATTAAAAAGAAAGAAAGAAAGAAAAAACAAAGAAAAAAGAAAGAAAGAAAGAAAGAAAGAAATTAAAAAGAAAGAAACAAAGAAAAAAGAAAGAAAGAAAGAAAGAAAGAAAGAAAGAAAAAAGAAAGAAAGAAAGAAATAAAGAAAAAAGAAAGAAAGAAAGAAAGAAAAAAGAAAGAAAGCAAGAACGTAGGAAAGAAAGAAAGAAAGAAAGAAAGATAGAAAGAAAGAAAGAAATTAAAAAGAAAGAAAGAAAGAAAGAAAAAAGAAAGAAAGACAGAAAGGAAAAAGAAAGAAAGAAAGAAAGAAAGAAGGAAAAAAGAAAGAAAGAAAAAAAAGAAAAAAGAAAGAACGTAGGAAAGAAAGAAAGAAAGAAAGAAAGAAAGAAAGAAAGAAAGAAAGAAAGACATTGAAAAGAAAGAAAGAAAGAACGTAGGAAAGAATGAAGTAAAGAAAGTAAGAAAGAAAGAAAGATAGAAAGAAAGAAAGAAAGAAATAAATTAAAAAGACAGAAACAAAGAAAAAAGAAAGAAAGAAAGAAAGAAAAAAGAAAGAAAGCAAGAACGTAGGAAAGAAAGAAAGAAAGAAAGAAAGATAGAAAGAAAGAAAGAAAGAAATTAAAAAGAAAGAAAGAAGGAAAGAAAAAAGAAAGAAAGAAAGAAAAAAGAAAGAAAGAAAGAAAGAAAGAAAGAAAGAAAGAAAGAAAGAAAGAAAGAAAAAAGAAGGAAAGAAAAAAAGAAAAAAAGGAAGAACGTAGGAAAGAGAGAACGTAGGAAAGAAAGAAAGAAAGAAAGAAAGAAAGAAAGAAATACATTGAAAAGAAAGAAAGAAAGAAAGAAAAAAGAAAGAAAGAAAGAAATTAAAAAGAAGGAAAGAAAGAAAAAAGAAAGAAAGAAAGAAAGAAAGAAAGAAAAAAGAAAGAAAGAAAGAAAAAAAAGAAAGAAAGAAAGAAAAAAGAAAGAAAGAAAGAACGTAGGAAAGAAAGAAAGAAAGAAAGAAAGAAAGACATTAAAAAGAAAGAAAAAAGAAAGAAAAAAGAAAGAAAGAAAGAAATTAAAAAGAAGGAAAGAAAGAAAAAAGAAAGAAAGAAAGAAAGAAAGAAAAAAGAAAGAAAGAAAGAAAGAAAAGAAAGAAAGAAAAAAGAAAGAAAGAAAGAACGTAGGAAAGGAAGAAAGAAAGAAAGAAAGAAACAAAGATAGAAAGAAAGAATGAAAGAAAGAAATTAAAAAGAAAGAAAGAAATTAAACAGAAAGAAAGAAAGAAAGAAAGAAAGAAAAAAGAAAGAAAGAAAGAAAAAAGAAAGAAAGAAAGAAAGAAAGAAAAAAAGACATTAAAAAGAAAGAAAGAAAGGAAAAAGAAAGAAAGAAAGAAAGTAAAAGAAGGAAAGAAAGAAAAAAGAAAGAAAGAAAGAAAGACAGAAAAAAGA
>JAVLUU010000385.1:897500-900000 GCA_032206185.1 Columba guinea
TGAAAGAAAGAAAGTAAGAATGAAAGAAAGATAGAAAGAAAGAAAGAAACAAAGAAATTAAAAAGAAAGAAACAAAGAAAAAGGTAATAAAGAAAGAAAGAAAGAAAAAAGAAAGAAAAAGAAAAAAGAAAGAAAGAAAGAAAGAAAAAAGAAAGAAAGCAAGAACGTAGGAAAGAAAGAAAGAAAGAAAGAAACAAAGATAGAAAGAAAGAAAGAAAGAAGGAAAGACAGAAAGAAAGAAAGAAAGAAAGAAATTAAAAAGAAAGAAAGAAAGAAAGAAAGAAAAAAGAAAGAAAGAAAAAAGAAAGAAAGAGAGAAAGAAGGAAAAAAGAAAGAAAAAAGAACGTAGGAAAGAATGAAAGAAAGAAAGAAAGAAAGAAAGAAAGAAGAAAGAAAGAAAAAAAGAAAGAAAGAAAGAACGTAGGAAAGAAAGAAAGAAAGAAAGAAAGAAAGAAGAAAGAAAGAAAAAAGAAAGAAAGAAAGAACGTAGGAAAGAAACAAAGACAGAAAGAAAGAAGGAAAGAAAAAAATTAAAAAGAAAGAAGGAAATTAAAAAAAGAAAGAAAGAAAGAAAGAAAGAAAGAAAGAAAGAAAAAACAAAGAAATCAAAAAGAAAGAAAGATTAAAAAGAAAGGAAGAAAGAAAGAAAAAAGAAAGAAAGAAAGAAAAAAGAAAGAAATAAATTAAAAAGAAAGAAAGAAAGAAATAAAAAAGAAAGAAAGAAAGAAAGATAAAAGAAAGAAAGAAAGAAAGAAAAAAAAGAAAGAAAGAAAAAAGAAAGAAAGAAAGAAAGAAGGAAAAAAGAAAGAAAAAAGAACGTAGGAAAGAATGAAAGAAAGAAAGAAAGAAAGAAAGAAAGAAGAAAGAAAGAAAAAAAGAAAGAAAGAAAGAACGTAGGAAAGAAAGAAAGAAAGAAAGAAAGAAAGAAGAAAGAAAGAAAAAAGAAAGAAAGAAAGAACGTAGGAAAGAAACAAAGACAGAAAGAAAGAAGGAAAGAAAAAAATTAAAAAGAAAGAAGGAAATTAAAAAAAGAAAGAAAGAAAGAAAGAAAGAAAGAAAGAAAGAAAAAACAAAGAAATCAAAAAGAAAGAAAGATTAAAAAGAAAGGAAGAAAGAAAAAAAAAAGAAAGAAAGAAAGAAAAAAGAAAGAAATAAATTAAAAAGAAAGAAAGAAAGAAATAAAAAAGAAAGAAAGAAAGAAAGATAAAAGAAAGAAAGAAAGAAAGAAAAAAAAGAAACAAAGAAAGAAAGAAAGGAAGAACGTAGGAAAGAAAGAAAGAAAGAAAGATAGAAAGAAAGAATGAAAGAAAGAACTTAAAAAATAAGAAAGAAATTAAAAAGAAAGAAAGAAAGAAAGAAAGAAAGAAAGAAAGAAAGAAAAAAGAAAGAAAGAAAGAAAAAGAAAGAGAGAAAGAAAGAAAGAAAGAAAGAAAGAAAAAGAAAGAAAGAAAGAAAAAGAAAGAGAGAAAGAAAGAAAGAAAGAAAGAAAGAAAGAAAGAAAGAAAGAAAGAAAGAAAAAAGAAAGAAAGAAAGAAAGAACGTAGGAAAGAATGAAAGAAAGAAAGAAAGAAAGAAAAAAGAAATTAAAAAGAAAGAAAGAAAGAAAGAAAAAGAAAGAAAGAAAGAAAGAAGAAAGAAAGAAAGAAAGAAAAAAAAAAGCAAGAACGTAGGAAAGAAAGAAAGAAAGAAAGAAAGATAGAAAGCAAGAAAGAAAAAAGAAAGAAAGAAAGAAAAAAGAAAGAAAGAAAGAAAGAAAGAAAATAGTAAGAAAGAAAAAAGAAAGAAAGCAAGAACGTAGGAAAGAAAGAAAGAAAGAAAGAAAGAAAAAAAAAGAAAGAAAGAAAGAATGAATGAAAGAAAGAAAGAAAAAGAAAGAAAGAACGTAGGAAACAATGAAAGAAAGATAGTAAGAAAGAAAAAAGATAGAAAGAAAGAAAGAAAGAAAGAAAGAAAGAAAGAAACTAAAAATAAAGAAAGAAACATAGAAAAAAGAAAGAAAGAAAGAAAGAGAGAAAGAAAGAAAAAGAAAGAAAGAAAGAACGTAGGAAAGAATGAAAGAAAGAAAGTAAGAAAGAAAAAAGATAGAAAGAAAGAAAGAAAGAAAGAATGAAAGAAAGAAAGAAAGAAAGAAATTTAAGAGAAAGAAAGAAACAAAGAAAAAAGAAAGAAAGAAAGAAAGAGAGAAAGAAAAAAGCAAGAAAGAAAGAAAGAAAAAAGAAAAAAGGAAGAACGTAGGAAAGAAAGAAAGAAATTAAAAAGAAAGAAAGAAAGAAAGAATAAAGAAAGAAAGAAAGGAAGAACGTAGGAAAGAAAGAAAGAAAGAAAGAAAGAAAGAAAGAAAGAAAGAAAGTAATTAAAAAGAAGGAAAGAAAGAAAGAAAGAAAGAAAGAAAGAAAGAAAAAAGAAAGAAAGAAAAAAGAAAGAAAGAGAGAAAGAATGAAAAAAGAAAGAAAAAAGAACGTAGGAAAGAATGAAAGAAAGAAAGAAAGAAAGAAAGAAG
>JAVLUU010000385.1:905000-907500 GCA_032206185.1 Columba guinea
AAAGAAAGAAATTAAAAAGAAAGAAAGAAATTAAAAAGAAAGAAAGAAATTAAAATGAAAGAAAGAAAGAAAGAAAGAAAAAAGAAAGAAAGAAATTAAAAAGAAAGAAAGAAAGAAAAAAGAAAGAAAGAAAGAAAGAAAAAAGAAAGAAAGAAAGAAAGAAAGAAAGAAAAAAGAAAGAAAGGAAGAACATAGGAAAGAAAGAAAGAAAGAAAGACAGAATAAAGAAAGAAAAAAGAAAAAAAGAAAGAACGTAGGAAAGAAAGAAGGACAGAAGAAAGAAAGACAAAAGAAAGAAAGAAAGAACGCAAGAAAGAAAGAAAAAAAGAAAAAAGAAAGAAAGAAAGGAAGAACGTAGGAAAGAAAGAAAGAAAGACAGAAGAAAGAAAGAAAAAAGAAAAAAAAGAAAGAACGTAGGAAAGAAAGAAAGAAAGAAAAAAGAAAGAAAGAAAGAAAGAAAGAAAGAAAGAAAGAAAAAAGAAAGAAAGAAAGAACGTAGGAAAGAAATAAGAACGTAGGAAAGAAAGAAAGAAAGAAAGAAAGAAAGAAAGAAAGAAATTAAAAAGAAAGAAAGAAAGAAAAAAGAAAGAAAGAAAGAAATTAAAAAGAAGGAAAGAAAGAAAAAAGAAAGAAAGAAAGAAAGAAAGAAAAAAGAAAGAAAGAAAGAAAGAAAGAAAGAAAAAAGAAAGAAAGAACGTAGGAAAGAATGAAAGAAAGAAAGTAAGAAAGAAAGAAATATAGAAAGAAAGAAAGAAAGTAAGAAAGAAATTAAAAAGAAAGAAAGAAACAAAGAAAAAAGAAAGAAAGAAAGAAAGAAAGAAAGAAAGAAGAAAGAAAGAAAGAAAGAAAGAAAAAAGAAAAAAGCAAGAACGTAGGAAAGAAAGAAAGAAAGAAAGAAACAAAGATAGAAAGAAATTAAAAAGAAAGAAAGAAAGAAAGAAAGAAAGAAAGAAAGAAAGAAAGAAAAAGAAAGAAAGAAAGAAAAAAGAAAGAAAGAAAGAAAGAACGTAAGAAAGAAAGAAAGAAAGAAAGAAAAAAGAAAGAAAGAAATTAAAAAGAAAGAAAGAAAGAAAAAAGAAAGAAAGAAAGAAAGAAAAAAGAAAGAAAGAAGGAAAGAAAGAAAGAAAGAAAAAAGAAAGAAAGGAAGAACGTAGGAAAGAAAGAAAGAAAGAAAGACAGAATAAAGAAAGAAAAAAGAAAAAAGAAAGAACGTAGGAAAGAAAGAAGGACAGAAGAAAGAAAGACAAAAGAAAGAAAGAAAGAACGCAAGAAAGAAAGAAAGAAAGAAAAAAGAAAGAAAGAAAGGAAGAACGTAGGAAAGAAAGAAAGAAAGAAAGACAGAAGAAAGAAAGAAAAAAGAAAAAAAGAAAGAACGTAGGAAAGAAATAAAGAAAGAAAAAAGAAAGAAAGAAAGAAAGAAAAAAAGAAAGAAAGAAAGAAAAAAGAAAGAAAGAAAAAAAAGAAAAAAAGAAAAAAGTAGGAAAGAAATAAGAACGTAGGAAAGAAAGAAAGAAAGAAAGAAAGAAAGAAAGAAAGAAAGAAATTAAAAAGAAAGAAAGAAAGAAAGAAAAAAGAAAGAAAGAAAGAAATTAAAAAGAAGGAAAGAAAGAAAAAAGAAAGAAAGAAAGAAAGAAAGAAAAAAGAAAGAAAGAAAGAAAAAGGAAAGAAAGAAAGAAAGAAAGAAAGAAACAAAGATAGAAAGAAAGAATGAAAGAAAGAACTTAAAAAGAAAGAAAGAAATTAAAAAGAAAGAACGAAAGAAAGAAAGAAAGAAGGAAAGAAAGAAAAAAGAAAGAAAGAAAGAAAGAAAGAAAGAAAAAAGAAAGAAAGAAAGAAAGAAAGAAAGAAAAAAGAAAGAAAGAACGTAGGAAAGAATGAAAGAAAGAAAGTAAGAAAGAAAGAAATATAGAAAGAAAGAAAGAAAGTAAGAAAGAAATTAAAAAGAAAGAAAGAAACAAAGAAAAAAGAAAGAAAGAAAGTAAGAAAGAAATTAAAAAGAAAGAAAGAAACAAAGAAAAAAGAAAGAAAGAAAGAAAGAAAGAAAGAAAGAAGAAAGAAAGAAAGAAAGAAAAAAGAAAAAAGCAAGAACGTAGGAAAGAAAGAAAGAAAGAAAGAAACAAAGATAGAAAGAAAGAAAAAAGAAAGAAAGAAAGAGAGAAAGAAAAAAGAAATAAAGAAAGAAAGAAAAAAGAAAGAAAGAAAGAAAAAAGAAAGAAAGAAAGAAAGAAATTAAAAAGAAAGAAAGAAAAAAGAAAGAAAGAAAGAAAGAAAGAAAGAAAGAAAGAAAAAAAAAGAAAGAAAAAAGAAAGAAAGAAAGAACGTAGGAAAGAAAGAAATAGAGAAACAAAGATAGAAAGAAAGAAAGAAAGAAAGAAATTAAAAAGAAAGAAAGAAAAAAGAAAGAAAGAAAGAAAGAAAGAAAGAAAGAAAGAAAAAGAAAGAAATAAAGAAAAAAGAAAGAAAGAAAGAAAAAAGAAAGAAATTAAAAAGAAAGAAAGAA
>JAVLUU010000385.1:912500-915000 GCA_032206185.1 Columba guinea
AAAAGGAAAGAAAGAAAGAAACAAAGATAGAAAGAAAGAATGAAAGAAAGAACTTAAAAAGAAAGAAAGAAATTAAAAAGAAAGAAAGAAAGAAAGAAAGAAAGAAAGAAAAAAGAAAGAAAGAAAGAAAGAAATTGAAAAGAAAGAAAGAAAGAAAGAAAGAAAGAAAAAAGAAAGAAAGAAAGAACGTAGGAAAGAATGAAAGAAAGAAAGTAAGAAAGAAAGAAATATAGAAAGAAAGAAAGAAAGAAAGAAAGATTAAAAAGAAAGAAAGAAATAAAGAAAAAAGAGAGAAAGAAAGAAAGAAAGAAAGAAAGAAAGAAAGAAAGAAAAAAGAAAGAAAGAAAGAACGTAGGAAAGAAAGAAAGAAAGAAAGAGAGAAACAAAGATAGAAAGAAAGAAAGAAAGAAAGAAGTTAAAAAGAAAGAAAGAAAGAAAGAAAGATAAAAGAAAGAAAGAAAAAAAAAGAAAAAAGAAGGAACGTAGGAAAGAAAGAATAAACATAAGAAAGAAAGAAAGAAAGAAAGAAAGAAATTAAAAAGAAAGAAAGAAAGAAAGAAAAAAGAAAGAAAGAAAGAAATTAAAAAGAAAGAAAGAAATTAAAAAGACAGAAAGAAATTAAAATGAAAGAAAGAAAGAAAAAAGAAAGAAAGAAATTAAAAAGAAAGAAAGAAAGAAAAAAGAAAGAAAGAAAGAAAGAAAAAAGAAAGAAAGAAAGAAAGAAAGAAAGAAAAAAGAAAGAAAGGAAGAACGTAGGAAAGAAAGAAAGAAAGAAAGACAGAATAAAGAAAGAAAAAAGAAAAAAGAAAGAACGTAGGAAAGAAAGAAGGACAGAAGAAAGAAAGACAAAAGAAAGAAAGAAAGAACGCAAGAAAGAAAGAAAAAAAGAAAAAAGAAAGAAAGAAAGGAAGAACGTAGGAAAGAAAGAAAGAAAGACAGAAGAAAGAAAGAAAAAAGAAAAAAAAGAAAGAACATAGGAAAGAAAGAAAGAAAAAAGAAAGAAAGAAAGAAAGAAAGAAAGAAAGAAAGAAAGAAAAAAGAAAGAAAGAAAAAAAAGAAAAAAAGAAAGAACGTAGGAAAGAAATAAGAACGTAGGAAAGAAAGAAAGAAAGAAAGAAAGAAAGAAAGAAAGAAAGAAAGAAATTAAAAAGAAAGAAAGAAAGAAAGAAAAAAGAAAGAAAGAAAGAAATTAAAAAGAAGGAAAGAAAGAAAAAAGAAAGAAAGAAAGAAAGAAAGAAAAAAGAAAGAAATAAAGAAAAAGGAAAGAAAGAAAGAAAGAAAGAAAGAAACAAAGATAGAAAGAAAGAATGAAAGAAAGAACTTAAAAAGAAAGAAAGAAATTAAAAAGAAAGAAAGAAAGAAAGAAAGAAAGAAGGAAAGAAAGAAAAAAGAAAGAAACAAAGAAAGAAAGAAAAAAGAAAGAAAGAAAGAAAGAAAGAAAGAAAAAAGAAAGAAAGAACGTAGGAAAGAATGAAAGAAAGAAAGTAAGAAAGAAAGAAATATAGAAAGAAAGAAAGAAAGTAAGAAAGAAATTAAAAAGAAAGAAAGAAACAAAGAAAAAAGAAAGAAAGAAAGAAAGAAAGAAAGAAAGAAAGAAAGAAAGAAAGAAAGAAGAAAGAAAGAAAGAAAGAAAGAAAAAAGAAAAAAGCAAGAACGTAGGAAAGAAAGAAAGAAAGAAAGAAACAAAGATAGAAAGAAATTAAAAAGAAAGAAAGAAAGAAAGAAAGAAAGAAAGAAAGAAAGAAAGAAAGAAAGAAAAAAGAAAGAAAGAAAGAAAGAAAGAAAGAAAGAAAGTAGGAAAGAAATAAGAACGTAGGAAAGAAAGAAAGAAAGAAAGAAAGAAAGAAAGAAAGAAATTAAAAAGAAAGAAAGAAAGAAAGATAAAAGAAAGAAAGAAAGAAATTAAAAAGAAGGAAAGAAAGAAAAAAGAAAGAAAGAAAGAAAGAAAGAAAAAAGAAAGAAAGAAAGAAAAAGGAAAGAAAGAAAGAAAGAAAGAAAGAAAGAAAGAAAGAAACAAAGATAGAAAGAAAGAATGAAAAAAAGAACTTAAAAAGAAAGAAAGAAATTAAAAAGAAAGAACGAAAGAAAGAAAGAAAGAAGGAAAGAAAGAAAAAAGAAAGAAAGAAAGAAAGAAAGAAAGAAAGAAAGAAAGAAAAAAGAAAGAAAGAACGTAGGAAAGAATGAAAGAAAGAAAGTAAGAAAGAAAGAAATATAGAAAGAAAGAAAGAAATTAAAAAGAAAGAAAGAAACAAAGAAAAAAGAAAGAAAGAAAGAAAGAAAGAAAAAAGAAAGAAGAAAGAAAGAAAGAAAGAAAAAAGAAAAAAGCAAGAACGTAGGAAAGAAAGAAAGAAAGAAAGAAACAAAGATAGAAAGAAATTAAAAAGAAAGAAAGAAAGAAAGAAAGAAAGAAAGAAAGAAAGAAAGAAAGAAAAAAAAGAAAGAAAGAAAGAAAGAAAGAAAGAAAGAAAGAGAGAACGTAGGAAAGAAAGAAAGAAAGAAA
>JAVLUU010000385.1:922500-927500 GCA_032206185.1 Columba guinea
AAAGAAAGAAAGAAAAAAGAAAGAAAGAAAGAAAGAAAAAAGAAAGAAAGAAGGAAAGAAAGAAAGAAAGAAAAAAGAAAGAAAGGAAGAACGTAGGAAAGAAAGAAAGAAAGAAAGACAGAATAAAGAAAGAAAAAAGAAAAAAGAAAGAACGTAGGAAAGAAAGAAGGACAGAAGAAAGAAAGACAAAAGAAAGAAAGAAAGAACGCAAGAAAGAAAGAAAGAAAGAAAAAAGAAAGAAAGAAAGGAAGAACGTAGGAAAGAAAGAAAGAAAGAAAGACAGAAGAAAGAAAGAAAAAAGAAAAAAAGAAAGAACGTAGGAAAGAAATAAAGAAAGAAAAAAGAAAGAAAGAAAGAAAGAAAAAAAGAAAGAAAGAAAGAAAAAAGAAAGAAAGAAAAAAAAGAAAAAAAGAAAAAAGTAGGAAAGAAATAAGAACGTAGGAAAGAAAGAAAGAAAGAAAGAAAGAAAGAAAGAAAGAAAGAAATTAAAAAGAAAGAAAGAAAGAAAGAAAAAAGAAAGAAAGAAAGAAATTAAAAAGAAGGAAAGAAAGAAAAAAGAAAGAAAGAAAGAAAGAAAGAAAAAAGAAAGAAAGAAAGAAAAAGGAAAGAAAGAAAGAAAGAAAGAAAGAAAGAAACAAAGATAGAAAGAAAGAATGAAAGAAAGAACTTAAAAAGAAAGAAAGAAATTAAAAAGAAAGAACGAAAGAAAGAAAGAAAGAAGGAAAGAAAGAAAAAAGAAAGAAAGAAAGAAAGAAAGAAAGAAAAAAGAAAGAAAGAAAGAAAGAAAGAAAGAAAAAAGAAAGAAAGAACGTAGGAAAGAATGAAAGAAAGAAAGTAAGAAAGAAAGAAATATAGAAAGAAAGAAAGAAAGTAAGAAAGAAATTAAAAAGAAAGAAAGAAACAAAGAAAAAAGAAAGAAAGAAAGTAAGAAAGAAATTAAAAAGAAAGAAAGAAACAAAGAAAAAAGAAAGAAAGAAAGAAAGAAAGAAAGAAAGAAGAAAGAAAGAAAGAAAGAAAAAAGAAAAAAGCAAGAACGTAGGAAAGAAAGAAAGAAAGAAAGAAACAAAGATAGAAAGAAAGAAAAAAGAAAGAAAGAAAGAGAGAAAGAAAAAAGAAATAAAGAAAGAAAGAAAAAAGAAAGAAAGAAAGAAAAAAGAAAGAAAGAAAGAAAGAAATTAAAAAGAAAGAAAGAAAAAAGAAAGAAAGAAAGAAAGAAAGAAAGAAAGAAAGAAAAAAAAAGAAAGAAAAAAGAAAGAAAGAAAGAACGTAGGAAAGAAAGAAATAGAGAAACAAAGATAGAAAGAAAGAAAGAAAGAAAGAAATTAAAAAGAAAGAAAGAAAAAAGAAAGAAAGAAAGAAAGAAAGAAAGAAAGAAAAAGAAAGAAATAAAGAAAAAAGAAAGAAAGAAAGAAAAAAGAAAGAAATTAAAAAGAAAGAAAGAAATTAAAAAGAAAGAAAGAAAGAAAAAAAGAAAGAAAGAAAGAAAGAAAGAAAAAAGAAAGAAAGAAATTAGAAAGAAAGAAAAAAGAAAGAAAGAAATTAAGAACGTAGGAAAGAAAGAAAGAAAGAAAGAAAGAAGGAAGAAAGAAAGAAAAAAGAAAGAAAAAACAGAAAAAAGAAAGAACGTAGGAAAGAAAGAAAAAACGTAGGAAAGAAAGAAAGAAAGAAAGAAAAAAGAATGAAAGAAAAAAGAAAGAAAGAAAGAAAGAAATTAAAAAGAAAGAAAGAAAGAAAGAAAGAAAAAAGAAAGAAAGAAAGAAAAAAGAAAGAAAGAAAGACAAAAAGAAAGAAAGAAAAAAGAAAGAAAGAAAGAACGTAGGAAAGAATGAAACAAAGAAAGAAAGAAAGAAAGATAGAAAGAAAGAAAGAAAGAAAGAAATTAAAAAGAAAGAAAGAAACAAAGAAAAAAGTAATAAAGAAAGAAAGAAAGAAAGAATGAAAGAAAAAAGAAAGAAAGAAAGAAAGAAAGAAAAAAGAAAAAAGCAAGAACGTAGGAAAGAAAGAAAGAAAGAAAGAAATAAAGAAAGAAAGAAAGAAAAAAGAAAGAAAGAAAGAAAGAAAGAAAGAAAGAAAGAAAGAAAGAAAGAAAAAAGACATAAAGAAAGAAAGAAAGAAAAAAGAAAGAAAGCAAGAACGTAGGAAAGAAAGAAAGAAAGAATAAAGAAAGAAAGATAGAAAAAAGAATGAAAGAAATTAAAAAGAAAGAAAGAAAGAAAAAAAGAAAAAAAAAAAGAAAGAAAGAAAGAAAGAAAAAAGAAAGAAAGTAAGAACGTAGGAAAGAAAGAAAGAAATTAAAAAGAAAGAAAGAAAGAAAAAAGAAAGAAAGAAATAAATTGAAAAGAAAGAAAGAAATTAAAAAGAAATAAAGAAAGAAAGAAAGAAAAAAGTAAGAAAGAGAGAAAAAAGAAAGAAAGAAAGAAAAAAAGAAAGAAAAAAAGAAAGAAAGAAAGAAAGAAAAAAGAAAGAAAGCAAGAAGGTATGAAGGAAAGAAAGAAATAAAGAAAGAAAGAAAGAAAGATAGAAAGAAAAAAAGAAACTAAAAAGAAAGAAAGAAATTAAAAAGAAAGAAAGAAAGAAAGAAAGAAAAAAGAAAGAAACAAAGAAAGAAAAAAGAAAGAAAGTAATTAAAAAGAAAGAAATAGAGAAAGAAAAAAGAAAGAAAGAAAGAAAGAAAGAAAGAAAGAAAGAAAGAAAGAAAAAAGAAATAAATAAAGAAAGAACGTAGGAAAGAAATAAAGAAAGAAAAAAGAAAGAAAGAAAGAAAGAGAGAGAGAAAGAAAAAAGAAAGAAAGAAACAAAAAAAAAAGAAAGAAAGAAAAGGAAGAAAGAAAAAAGAAAGAAAGCAAGAATGTAGGAAAGAAAGAAAGAAAGAAAGAAAAAAATAGAAAGAAAGAAAATGAAAGAAAAAAGAAAGAAAGAAAAAAGAAAGAAAGAAAGAAAAAAGAAAGAAAGAAAGAAATTAGGAAAGAAAGAAAGAAAGAAATTAAAAAGAAAGAAAGAGAGAAAGAAAGAAAAAAAAAGGAAGAAAAAAAGAAAGAAAAAAGAAAGAAAGCAAGAACGTAGGAAAGAAAGAAAGAAAGAAAAAAAAAGAAAGAAAGAAAATGAAAGAAAAAAGAAAGAGAGAAAAAAGAAAGAAAGAAAGAAAAAAGAAAGAAAGAAAGAACTTAGGAAAGAAAGAAAGAAAGAAATTAAAAAGAAAGAAAGAAAGAAAAAAGAAAGAAAGAAAGAAATTAAATGAAAGAAAGAAATTAAAAAGAAAGAAAGAAAGAAAGAAAGAAAGAAAAAAAAGAAAGAAAAAAGAAAGAAAAAAGAAAGAAAGAAATTAAAAAGAAAGAAAGAAAGAAAGAAAAAAGAAAGAAAGAAAGAAAGAAAAAAGAAAGAAAGAAAGAACGTAGGAAAGAAAGAAAGTAAGAAAGAACGAAAGAAAGATAGAAAGAAAAAAAGAAAGAAAGAAGAAAAAAGAAAGAAAGAAAAAAAGAAAGAAAAAAGAAAGAAAGAAAGAAAGGAAAAAGAAAGAAAGAAAGAAAGAAAGAAAAAAGAAAGAAAGCAAGAACGTAGGAAAGAAAGAAAGAAAGAAAGAAAGAATAAAGAAAGAAAGAAAAAAGAACGAAAGAAAGAACGTAGGAAAGAAAGAATGAAAGAAAGTAAGAAAGAAAGAAAGAAAAAAGAAAGAAAGAAAGAAAGAAATTAAAAAGAAAGAAAGAAAGAAAGAAAAAAGAAAGAAAGAAAGAAATTAAAAAGAAAGAAAGAAATTAAAAAGAAAGAAAGAAATTAAAATGAAAGAAAGAAAGAAAGAAAGAAAAAAGAAAGAAAGAAATTAAAAAGAAAGAAAGAAAGAAAAAAGAAAGAAAGAAAGAAAGAAAAAAGAAAGAAAGGAAGAACGTAGGAAAGAAAGAAAGAAAGACAGAATAAAGAAAGAAAAAAGAAAAAAAGAAAGAACGTAGGAAAGAAAGAAGGACAGAAGAAAGAAAGACAAAAGAAAGAAAGAAAGAACGCAAGAAAGAAAGAAAAAAAGAAAAAAGAAAGAAAGAAAGGAAGAACGTAGGAATGAAAGAAAGAAAGACAGAAGAAAGAAAGAAAAAAGAAAAAAAAGAAAGAACGTAGGAAAGAAAGAAAGAAAGAAAAAAGAAAGAAAGAAAGAAAGAAAGAAAGAAAGAAAGAAAGAAAAAAGAAAGAAAGAAAAAAAAGAAAAAAAGAAAGAACGTAGGAAAGAAATAAGAACGTAGGAAAGAAAGAAAGAAAGAAAGAAAGAAAGAAAGAAAGAAAGAAAGAAAGAAATTAAAAAGAAAGAAAGAAAGAAAAAAAGAAAGAAAGAAAGAAATTAAAAAGAAGGAAAGAAAGAAAAAAGAAAGAAAGAAAGAAAGAAAGAAAGAAAGAAAAAAGAAAGAAAGAAAGGAAGAACGTAGGAAAGAAAGAAAGAAAGACAGAAGAAAGAAAGAAATAAGAAAAAAATAAAGAACGTAGGAAAGAAAGAAAGAAAGAAAAAAGAAAGAAAGAAAGAAAGAAAGAAAGAAAGAAAAAAGAAAGAAAAAAAAGAAAAAAAGAAAGAACGTAGGAAAGAAAGAAAGAAAGAAAGAAAGAAAGAAAGAAAGAAAGAAAGAAAGAAATTAAAAAGAAAGAAAGAAATTATAAAGAAAGAAAGAAAGAAAGAAAGAAAAAAGAAAGAAAGAAAGAAAAAGGAAAGAAAGAAAGAAACAAAGATAGAAAGAAAGAATGAAAGAAAGAACTTAAAAAGAAAGAAAGAAATTAAAAAGAAAGAAAGAAAGAAAGAAAGAAAGAAAGAAAAAAGAAAGAAAGAAAGAAAGAAATTGAAAAGAAAGAAAGAAAGAAAGAAAGAAAGAAAAAAGAAAGAAAGAAAGAACGTAGGAAAGAATGAAAGAAAGAAAGTAAGAAAGAAAGAAATATAGAAAGAAAGAAAGAAAGAAAGAAAGATTAAAAAGAAAGAAAGAAATAAAGAAAAAAGAGAGAAACAAAGATAGAAAGAAAGAAAGAAAGAAAGA
>JAVLUU010000386.1:20000-22500 GCA_032206185.1 Columba guinea
AAGAAAAAAGAAAGAAAGAAATTAAAAAGAAAGAAAGAAAGAAAGAAAGAAAGAAAGAAAGAAAGAAAAAAGAAAGAAATTAAAAAGAAAGAAAGAAAGAAAGAAAAAAGAAAGTAAGAAAGAAAAAAGAAAGAAAGAAAGAAAGAAAGAAGAAAGAAAGAAAGAACGTAGGAAAGAAAGAAAGAAAGAAAGTAACAAAGAAAGAAAGATAGAAAGAAAGAAAGAAAGAAATTAAAAAGAAAAAAGAAAAAAGAAAGAAAGAAAGAGAGAAAGAAGAAAAAAGAAAGAAAGAAAAAAGAAAGAAAGAAAGAAAAAAGAAAGAGAGCGAGAACGTAGGAAAGAAAGAAAGAAAGAAAGAAAGAAAGAAAGAAACAAAGTTAGAAAGAAAGAAAAAAGAAAGAAAGAAAGAAAGAAAGAAAGAAAAAAGAAAGAAAGAAAAATAAAGAAAGAAAGAAAAAAGAAAGAGAGCGAGAACGTAGGAAAGAAAGAAAGAAAGAAAGAAATTAAAAAGAAAGAAAGAAGAAAAAAGAAAGAAAGAAAGAAAGAAAGAAAAAAGAAAGAAAGAAAGAAAGAAGAAAGAAAGAAAGAAAGAAAGAAAGAAAGAAAGAAAGAAAAAAGAAAGAAAGAAAGAAAGAAAAAAGAAAGAAAGAAAGAACGTAGGAAAGAAAGAAAGAAAGAAAGAAAGAAAGAAAGAAAGAAATTAAAAAGAAAGAAAGAAAGAAGAAAGAAAGAAAGAAAGAAAGAAAAAAGAAAGAAAGAAAGAAAGAAAGAAAAAAGAAAGAAAGAAAGAACGTAGGAAAGAAAGAAAGAAAGAAAGAAAGAAAGAAAGAAAAAAGAAAGAAAGAAAGAAAATGAAAGAAAGAAAGAAATTAAGAAGAAAGAAAGAAAGAAGGAAAGAAAGAGAGAAAGAAAGAAAAAAGAAAGATAGAAAGAAAGAAAAAAGAAAGAAAGAAATTAAAAAGAAAGAAAGAAAGAAAGAAAGAAAGAAAGAAAGAAAGAAAGAAAGAAAGAAAGAAAGAAAAAAGAAAGAAAGAAAGAAAAAAGAAAGAAAGAAATTAAAAAGAAAGAAAGAAAGAAAGAAAAAAGAAAGTAAGAAAGAAAAAAGAAAGAAAGAAAGAAAGAAAAAAGAAAGAAAGAAAGAACGTAGGAAAGAAAGAAAGAAAGAAAGAAAGTAACAAAGAAAGAAAGATAGAAAGAAAGAAAGAAAGAAATTAAAAAGAAAGAAAAAAGAAAAAAGAAAGAAAGATAGAAAGAAAGAAAGAAAGAAATTAAAAAGAAAGAAAAAAGAAAAAAGAAAGAAAGAAAGAAAGAAAGAAAGAAGAAAAAAGAAAGAAAGAAAAAAGAAAGAAAGAAAGAAGAAAGAAAGAAAGAAAGAAAGAACGTAGGAAAGAAAGAAAGAAAGAAAGAAAGAAAGAAGAAAGAAAGAAAGAAAGAAAGAAAGAACGTAGGAAAGAAAGAAAGAAAGAAATTAAAAAGAAAGAAAGAAGGAAAAAAGAAAGAAAGAAAGAAAGAAAAAAGAAAGAAAGAAAGAAAGAAAGAAAGAACGTAGGAAAGAAAGAAAGAAAGAAAGAAAAAAGAAAGAAAGGAAGAAAAAAGAAATAAAGAAATTTAAAAGAAAGAAATAAAGATAGATGAAAAAAGAAAGAAAGAAAGAAGGAAAAAAGAAAGAAATAAAGAAAGAAAGAAAGAAAGAAAAAAGAAAGAAAGAAAGAAAGAAAAAAGAAAGAAAGAAAAAAAGAAAGAAAGAAAGAACGTAGGAAAGAAAGAAAGAAAGTAAGAATGAAAGAAAGATAGAAAGAAAGAAAGAAAGAAATTAAAAAGAAAGAAAAAAGAAAAAAGAAAGAAAGAAAGAAAGAAAGAAAGAAAGAAAAAAGAAACAAAGTTAGAAAGAAAGAAAAAAGAAAGAAAGAAAGAAAGAAAAAAGAAAGAAAGAAAGAAAGAAAGAAAGAACGTAGGAAAGAAAGAAAGAAAGAAAGAAGAACGAAAGAAAAAAAGAAAGAAAGAAAGAACGTAGGAAAGAAAGAAAGAAAGAAAGAAGAATGAAAGAAAAAAAGAAAGAAAGAAAGAACGTAGGAAAGAAAGAAAGAAAGAAAGAAATTAAAAAGAAAGAAAGAAAGAAAAAAGAAAGAAAGAAAGAAAGAAAGAAAGAAAGAAAGAACGTAGGAAAGAAAGAAAGAAAGAAAGAAAGAAAGAAAGAAAGAAAGAAATTAAAAAGAAAGAAAGAAAGAAGGAAAAAAGAAAGAAAGAAAGAAAGAAAGAAAGAAGAAAGAAAGAAAAAAGAAAGAAAGAAAGAACGTAGGAAAGAAAGAAAGAAAGAAAGAAAAAAGAAAGAAAGGAAGAAAAAAGAAATAAAGAAATTAAAAAGAAAGAAAGAAAGATAGATGAAAAAAGAAAGAAAGAAAGAAGGAAAAAAGAAAGAAATAAAGAAAGAAAGAAAGAAAGAAAAAAGAAAGAAAGATATTAAAAAAGAAAGAAAAAAGAAAGAAAGAAAGAAAGAAAG
>JAVLUU010000386.1:30000-31833 GCA_032206185.1 Columba guinea
AAAAGAAAGAAAGAAAGAAAAAAGAATGAAAGAAAGAAAGAAAAAAGAAAGAAAGAAAGAAAAAAGAAAGAAAGAAAGAAAGAAAGAAAGAAAGAAATTAAAAAGAAAGAAAGAAAGAATGAAAAAAGAAAGGAAGAAATTACAAAGAAAGAAGGAAACTAAAAGAAAGAAAGAAAGAAAAAAGAAAGAAAGAAAGAAAGAAATGAGAAAGAAAGAAATTAAAAAGAAAGAAAGAAAGAAAGAAAAGAAAAAAGAAAGAAATACAGAAAAAAGAAAGAAAGAAAGAAAGAAAGAAAAAAGAAAGAAAGAACGTAGGAAAGAAAGAAAGAAAGAAAGTAAGAAAGAAAGAAAGAAAGATAGAAAGAAAGAAAGAAAGAAATTAAAAAGAAAGAAAGAAGAAAAAAGAAGAAGGAAAGGAAGATAGAAAGAAAAAAGAAAGAAGAAAGAAAAAAGAAAGAAAGAAAGAAAAAAGAAAGAAAGAAATTAAAAAGAAAGAAAGAAAGAAAGAAAGAAAAAAGAAAGTAAGAAAGAAAAAAGAAAGAAAGAAAGAAAGAAAAAAGAAAGAAAGAAAGAACGTAGGAAAGAAAGAAAGAAAGAAAGAAAGTAACAAAGAAAGAAAGATAGAAAGAAAGAAAGAAAGAAATTAAAAAGAAAGAAAAAAGAAAAAAGAAAGAAAGATAGAAAGAAAGAAAGAAAGAAATTAAAAAGAAAGAAAAGAGAAAAAAGAAAGAAAGAAAGAAAGAAAGAAAGAAGAAAAAAGAAAGAAAGAAAAAGAAAGAAAGAAAGAAGAAAGAAAGAAAGAAAGAAAGAACGTAGGAAAGAAAGAAAGAAAGTAAGAATGAAAGAAAGATAGAAAGAAAGAAAGAAAGAAATTAAAAAGAAAGAAAAAAGAAAAAAGAAAGAAAGAAAGAAGAAAGAAAGAAAGAAAAAAGAAACAAAGTTAGAAAGAAAGAAAAAGAAAGAAAGAAAGAAAAAAGAAAGAAAGAAAGAAAGAAAGAAAGAACGTAGGAAAGAAAGAAAGAAAGAAAGAAGAACGAAGAAAAAAAGAAAGAAAGAAAGAACGTAGGAAAGAAAGAAAGAAAGAAAGAAGAATGAAAGAAAAAAGAAAGAAAGAAAGAACGTAGGAAAGAAAGAAAGAAAGAAAGAAATTAAAAAGAAAGAAAGAAAGAAAAAAGAAAGAAAGAGAGAAAGAAAGAAAGAAAGAACGTAGGAAAGAAAGAAAGAAAGAAAGAAAGAAAGAAAGAAATTAAAAAGAAAGAAAGAAAGAAGGAAAAAAGAAAGAAAGAAAGAAAGAAAGAAAGAAGAAAGAAAGAAAAAAAGAAAGAAAGAAAGAACGTAGGAAAGAAAGAAAGAAAGAAAGAAAGAAAGAAAGAATTAAAAAGAAAGAAAGAAAGAAAGAAAAAAGAAAGAAAGAAAGAAAGAAAGAAAGAACGTAGGAAAGAAAGAAAGAAAGAAAGAAAGAAAGAAAGAAATTAAAAAGAAAGAAAGAAAGAAGGAAAAAAGAAAGAAAGAAAGAAAGAAAGAAAGAAAAAAGAAAGAAAGAAAGAAAGAAAAAAGAAAGAAATTAAAAAGAAAGAAAGAAAGAAAGAAAAAAGAATGTAAGAAAGAAAAAAGAAGAAAGAAAGAAAGAAAGAAGAAAGAAAGAAAGAACGTAGGAAAAAAAGAAAGAAAGAAAGTAACAAAGAAAGAAAGATAGAAAGAAAGAAAGAAAGAAATTAAAAAGAAAAAGAAAAAGAAAGAAAGAAGAGAGAAAGAAAGAAGAAAAAAGAAAGAAAGAAAAAGAAAGAAAGAAAGAAAGAAAAAAGAAAGAGAGCGAGAACGTAGGAAAGAAAG
>JAVLUU010000387.1:20000-27500 GCA_032206185.1 Columba guinea
TTTTTTCTTTCTTTCTTTCTTTCTTTCTTTTTTCTTTCTTTCTTTCTTTCTTTTTTCTTTCTTTCTTTCTTTCTTTCTTTTTAATTTTTTTATTTCTTTCTATCTTTGTGTCTTTCTATTTTTAATTTCTTTCATTCTTTCCTTCTTTCTTTCCTACTCTCTTTCTTTCTTTCTTTCCTACGTTCTTTATTTCTTTCTTTTTGCTCTTTTTTCCTTTCTTTTTTCTTTCTTTCTTTCTTTCTTTCTTTCTTTCTTTCTTTTTTCTTTCTTTCTTTCTTTTTTTCTTTTTTCTTTCTTTCTTTGTTTCTTTCTTTCTTTCTTTTTAATTTCTTTCATTCTTTCTTTCTTTCTTTTTTTAATTTCTTTCTTTCTTTCTTTCTTTCTTTCTCTTTCTTTCTTTCTCTTTTTTTAATTTCTTTCTTTCTTTTTTTTTCTTTCTTTCTTTCTTTTTAATTTCTTTCATTCTTTCTTTCTCTTTCTTTCTCTTTTTTTTCTTTCTTTCTTTCTTTCTTTTTAATTTCTTTCTTTCTTTTTTCTTTCTTTCCTTCTTTTTTCTTTCTTTCTTTCTTTCTTTCTTTTTTCTTTCTTTTTTCCTTTCTTTTTTTTTTCTTTCTTTCTTTCTTTATTTCTTTATTCTTTCTTTCTTTCTTTCTTTTTTCTTTCTTTTTCCCTTCTTTCTTTCTTTCTTTCTATCTTTGTTTCTTTCTTTTTTCATTTCTTTCTTTCTTTCTTTCCAACTTTCTTTTTTCTTTCTTTCTTTCTTTCTTGCCTACGTTCTTTCTTTCTTTCTTTCTTTTTTCTTTCTTTCTTTCCTACTTTCTTTATTTCCTTCTTTCTTTTTTTTTCTTTCTTTCTTTTTTTTCTTTCTTTCTTTTTAATTTCTTTCTTTCCTTCTTTCTTTTTTTATTTTCTTTCTTTCTTTCTTTCTTTTTTTTTTCTTTCTTTCTTTCTTTTTTCTTTCTTTTCTTCTTTCTCTCTTTCTTTCTTTCTTTTTTCTTTCTTTTTTCCTTTCTTTTTTTTCTTTCTTTCTTTCTTTCTTTTTTCCTTCTTTCTTTCTTTCTTTCTTTCTTTCTTTCTTTCCTACGTTTTTTCTTTCTTTCTTTTTTTCTTTCTTTCTTTTTTCATTCTTCCTTTTTAATTGCTTTCTTTCTTTGTTTTTTTTCTTTCTTTCTTCCTTTCATTCTTTCTTTCTTTCTTTCTTTCTTTTTAATTTCTTTCTTTCTTTCTATCTTTCTTTCTTTCTTTCTTTCCTTCTTTCTTTCTTTCTTTCTACCTTTCTTTCTTTCGTTCTTTCCTTTTTTCTTTCTTTCTTTCTTTCTTTCTTTCTTTTATCTTTCTTTCTTACTTTCTTTCTCTCTTTCTCTTTCTTTCTTTCTTTCTTTGTTTCTTTTTTCTTTCTTTCTTTCTTTCCTATGTTCTTTCTTTCTTTCTTGCTTTCACTCTTTCTTTCCTTCTTTCTTTCTTTCATTTTTCTTTCTTTCTTTCCTACTTTCTTTATTTCCTTCTTTCTTTTTTTTCTTTCTTTCTTTCTTTCTTTCTTTTATTTTCTTTCTTTCTTTATTTCTTTGTCTTTTTTCCTTTCTTTTTTCTTCCTTTCTTTCTTACTTTCTTTTTTCTTTCGTTCCTTCTTTCTTTCTTTCTTTCTTTTTTTCTTTCTTTTTTCCTTTCTTTTTTTTCTTTCTTTCTTTCTTTCTTTCTTTCTTTTTTCTTTCTTTCTTTCTTTTTTCTTTCTTTTTTTCTTTCTTTTTAATTTCTTTCTTTCTCTCTTTCTTTCTCTTTCTTTCTTTCTTTCATTTTTCTTTTTTTCTTGTTTCTTTCTTTCTTTCTTTTTTCCTTTCTTTTTTTTTCTTTCTTTCTTACTTTTTTCTTTCTTGCTTGATTTTTCTTTCTTTCTTTCCTTCTTTCTTTCTTTTTAATTTCTTCCTTTCTTTCTTTCTTTTTTCTTTCCTACATTGTTTTTTCCTGCTTTCTTTCTTTCTTTCTTTCTTTCCTACTTTGTTTCTTTCCTATTATCTTTCTTTCTTTCTTTTTTCTTTCTTTCTTCCTTTCTTTCTTTCCTACATTCTTTCTTTCTTTCTTTCTTTCTTTCTTTTTTCTTTCTTTCTTTCTTTCTTTTTAATTTCTTTCTTTCTTTCTTTCTTTCTTTCTTTTTTCTTTCTTTGTTTCTTTATTTCTTTCTTTCTCTTCTTTAGATTTCTTTCTTTCTTTTTTCTTTCTTTCTTTCTTTTTTCTTTCTTTCTTTCTTTCTTTCTTTCTTTCTTTCTTTCTTTCTTTCTTTCTTTCTTTCTTTCTTTCTTTCTTTCTGTCTTTATTTCCTACATTCTTTCTTTCTTTCTTTTTTCTCTCTATCTTTCTTTCTTTCTTTCTTTCTCTTTCTTTCTTTCTTTCTTTCTATGTTTCTTTCTTTTTTTTAATTTCTTTCTTTTTTCTTTCTTTCCTACTTTCTTTCTTTCTCTCTTTCTTTCTTTCTTTCCTACATTGTTTCTTTCATACTTTCTTTCTTTCTTTCTTTTTTCTTTCTATCTTTCTTTCTTTCCTACGTTCTTTCTTTCTTTCTTTCTTTCATTCCTTCTTTCTTTCTTTCTTTGTTTTTTTTTTTTTAATTTCTTTCTTTCTCTTTTTTTAAATTTCTTCCTTTCTTTCTTTCTTTCTTTTTTCTTTCTTTCTTTCTTTTTTCTTTCTTTCTTTCTTTCTTTTTTCTTTCTTTCTTTCTTTCTTTCTTTCTTTCTTTCTTTCTTTCTTTCTTTCTCTCTTTCTTTTTAATTTCTTTCATTCTTTCTTTCTTTCTTTCTTTCGCTTTCTTTCTTTCACTTTTTTTAATTTATTTCTTTCTTTCACTTTTTTTAATTTCTTTCTTTCTTTTTCATTTCTTTCTTTCTTTCTTTCTTTCTTTTTTCTTTCTTTCTTTCTTTTTTTAATTTCTTTCTTTCTTTCTTTCTTTTTTCTTTCTTTCTTTTTAATTTCTTTCTTTCTTTCGTTCTTTTTTTTTAATTTCTTTCTGTCTTTCTTTCTTTTTTCTTTCTTTCTTTCTTTCTTTCTTTCTTTCTTTCTTTCTTCTTTCTTTCTTTCTTTCTTTCTTTCTTTGTATCTTTTTCTTTCTTTCTTTCTTTCTTTTTAATTTCTTTCTTTCTTTCTTTCTATGTTTGTTTCTTTCTTTTTTTTAATTTCTTTCTTTTTTCTTTCTTTCCTACTTTCTTTCTTTCTCTCTTTCTTTCTTTCTTTCCTACATTGTTTCTTTCATACTTTCTCTCTTTCTTTCTTTTTTCTTTCTTTCTTTCTTTCCTACGTTCTTTCTTTCTTTCTTTTTTTCTTTCTTTCCTTTTTTCTTTCTTTCTTTCTTTCTTTCTTTTTTCTCTCATTCCTTCTTTCTTTCTTTCTTTGTTTTTTTTTTTTAATTTCTTTCTTTCTTCCCTTCCTACTTTCTTTCTTTCTCTTCTTTTAATTTCTTTCTTTCTTTCTTTCTTTCCTTCTTTCCTTCTTTCTTTCTTTCTTTCTTCTTTCTTTCTTTCTTTCTTTTTTCTTTCTTTCTTTCTTTCTTTTTTCTTTCTTTCTTTCTTTCTTTCTTTCTCTCTTTCTTTTTAATTTCTTTCATTCTTTCTTTCTTTCCTTCTTTTTTAATATCTTTCTTTCTTTCTTTCTTTTTTCTTTCTTTCTTTCTTTCTTTCTTTCTTTCTTTCTTTCTTTCTTTCTCTTTTTTTAAATTTCTTTCTTTCTTTCTTTCTTACTTTCTTTCTTTCTTCCTTTTAATTTCTTTCTTTCTTTCTTTCTTTCTATTTCTTTCTTTCTTTTATTAATTTCTTTCTTTCTTTCTTTTTTCTTTCTTTCTTTCTTTTTAATTTCTTTCTTTCCTTCTTTCTTTCTTTTTTTTTCTTTCTTTCTTTCTTTCTTTCTTTCTTTCTTTCTTTCTTTTTTCTTTCTTTCCTACTTTCTTTCTTTCTCTCTTTCTTTCTTTCTTTCCTACATTGTTTCTTTCATACTTTCTCTCTTTCTTTCTTTTTTCTTTCTTTCTTTCTTTCCTACATTCTTTCTTTCTTTCTTTTTTTCTTTCTTTCCTTTTTTCTTTCTTTCTTTCTTTCTTTCTTTTTTCTCTCATTCCTTCTTTCTTTCTTTCTTTGTTTTTTTTTTTTAATTTCTTTCTTTCTTCCTTTCCTACTTTCTTTCTTTCTCTTCTTTTAATTTCTTTCTTTCTTTCTTTCTTTCCTTCTTTCCTTCTTTCTTTCTTTCTTTCTTCTTTCTTTCTTTCTTTCTTTTTTCTTTCTTTCTTTCTTTCTTTTTTCTTTCTTTCTTTCTTTCTTTCTTTCTTTCTTTCTCTCTTTCTTTTTAATTTCTTTCATTCTTTCTTTCTTTCCTTCTTTTTTAATATCTTTCTTTCTTTCTTTCTTTTTTCTTTCTTTCTTTCTTTTTAATTTCTTTCTTTCCTTCTTTCTTTCATTCTTTTTTCTTCCTTTCTTTCTTTCTTTCTTTCTTTCTTTTTTCTTTCTTTCTTTCCTACTTTCTTTCTTTCCTTCTTTCTTCTTTCTTTCTTTCTTTCTTTCTTTCTTTCTTTCCTACGTTCTTTCTTTCTTTATTTATTCTTTCTTTCTTTCTTTTTTATTTCTTTCTTTCTTTTTAATTTCTTTCTTTCTTTTTTCTTTCTTTCTTTCTTTATCTTTTTTTTAATTTCTTTCTTTCTTTCTTTCATTCTTCCTTTCTTTCTTTCTTTCCTTCTTTCTTTCTTTCCTACGTTCTTTCTTTCTTTATTTATTCTTTCTTTCTTTCTTTTTTCTTTCTTTCTTTTTAATTGCTTTTTTCTTTTTTCTTTCTTTCTTTCTTTCTTTTTTCTTTCTTTTTTCCTTTCTTTTTTTTTCTTTCTTTCCTTCTTTCTTTCTTCCTTTCTTTCTTTCTTTCTTTCTTTCTTTTTGTCTTTCTTTCTTTCTTTCCTACATTGTTTCTTTCCTACTTTCTTTTCTTTCTTTCTTTCCTACTTTTTCTCTTTTCTACTTTCTTTCTTTCTTTCTCTTTTTTAGATTTCTTTCTTTCTTTTTTTTTCTTTCTTTCCTTTTTCTTTCTTTCTTTCTTTCCTACGTTCTTTCTTTCTTTCTTTCCTTCTTTCTTTCTTTCTTTCTTTTTCTTTTTTCTTTCATTCCTACTTTCTTTCTTTCTCTTTTTTCAATTTCTTTCTTTCTTTCTTTCCTTCTTTCCTTCTTTCTTTCTTTCTTTCTTTCTTTTTTCTTTCTTTCTTTCTTTTTTCTTTCTTTCTTTCTTTCTTTCTTTCTTTCTTTTTAATTTATTTCATTATTTCTTTCTTTCTTTTTAATTTCTTTCATTCTTTCTTTCTTTCTTTCTTTTTAATTTCTTTCTTTCTTTCTTTCTTTCTTTATTTTTTCTTTCTTTCTTTCTTTCTTTCTCTTCCTTTCTTTGTCTTTTTAAAATTTCTTTCTTTCTTTCTTTTTTGTTTCTTTCTTTCTTCCTTTTAATTTCTTTCTTTCTTTCTTTCTATGTTTGTTTCTTTCTTTTTTTTAATTTCTTTCTTTTTTCTTTCTTTCCTACTTTCTTTCTTTCTCTCTTTCTTTCTTTCTTTCCTACATTGTTTCTTTCATACTTTCTCTCTTTCTTTATTTTTTCTTTCTTTCTTTCTTTCTTTCCTACGTTCTTCCTTTCTTTCTTTCCTTCTTTCTTTCTTTCTTTCTTTCTTTTTTCTTTCATTCCTTCTTTCTTTCTTTCTTTCTTTGTTTTTTTTTTTAATTTCTTTCTTTCTTTCTTTCCTACTTTCTTTCTTTCTCTTCTTTTAATTTCTTTCTTTCTTTCTTTCTTTCCTTCTTTCCTTCTTTCTTTCTTTCTTTCTTTTTTCTTTCTTTCTTTCTTTTTTCTTTCTTTCTTTCTTTATTTTTTCTTTCTTTCTTTCTTTCTTTCTTTCTCTCTTTCTTTTTAATTTCTATCATTCCTTCTTTCTTTCCTTCTTTTTTAATATCTTTCTTTCTTTCTTTTTTCTTTCTTTCTTTCTTTCTCTTTCTTTCTTTGTCTTTTTTAAATTTCTTTCTTTCTTTTTTCTTTCTTTCTTTCTTCCTTTTAATTTCTTTCTTTCTTTCTTTCTCTTTCTTTCTTTCTCTTTTTTTAAATTTCTTTCTTTCTTTCTTTCTTACTTTCTTTCTTTCTTTCTTTCTTTCTCTTTCTTTCTTTGTCTTTTTTAATTTTCTTTCTTTCTTTCTTTTTTCTTTCTTTCTTTCTTACTTTTAATTTCTTTCTTTCTTTCTTTTTTCTTTCTTTCTTTCTTTTTAATTTCTTTCTTTCCTTCTTTCTTTCTTTCTCTTTCTTTCTTTCTTTCTTTCTTTCCTACGTTCTTTCTTTCTTTCTTTCCTACGTTCTTTCTTTCTTTCTTTCTTTCTTTTTTCCTTTCCTTCTTTCTTTCTTTCTTTTTTCTTTCTTTCTTTTTTTCTTTCTTTCTTTCTTTCTTTCTTTCTTTCTTTCTTTCTTTCTTTCTTTCCTTCTTTCTTTCTTTCTTTCTTTCCTACGTTCTTTCTTTCTTTCTTTCTTTCTTTCTTTTTTCTTTCTTTTTTTCTTTTTTCTTTCTTTCTTTTTTCTTTCTTTCTTTCTATCCTACGTTCTTTCTTTCTTTCTTTCTTTCTTTTTTCCTTCTTTCTTTTTTCTTTCTTTCTTTCTTTCTTTCTTTCTTTCTTTCTTTCTTTTTAATTTCTTTCTTTCTTTTTTCTTTCTTTCTTTCTTTTTTCTTTCTTTCTTTCTTTCTTTATCTTTTTTTTAATTTCTTTCTTTCTTTCCTTCTTTCTTTCTTTCTTTCTTTCTTTTTCTTTCTTTCGTTCTTTCTTTTTTCTTTCTTTCTTTCTGTCTTTCATTCTGTCTTTCTTTTTTCTTACTTTCTTTTTTCTTTCTTTCGTTCTTATTCCTTTCTTTCTGTCTTTCTTCTTTCATTCTTATTTCTTTTTTCTTTCTTTTTTCTTTCTTTCTTTTTTCTTTCTTTCTTTCTCTTTCTTTCTTTCTTTTTGTTTCTTTCTGCCTTTCTTTCTATCTATCTTTCTTTCTTTCTTTCTTTCTTTCTTTTTAATTTCTTTCTTTGTTTCTTTCTTTCTTTCCTCGGTTCTCTCTTTCTTTTCTTCTTTCTTTCATTCTTTGTTTCCTTCTTTCTTTCTTTTTTCTTTCTTTCTTTCTTTCTTCTTTCTTTCTTTCTTTCTTTCTTTCTTTCTTCTTTCTTTCTTTATTTCTTTGTTTCTTTTTTCTTTCTTTCTTTCTTCCTTCTTTCTTTTTTTTTTCTTTCTTTCTTTTTTCTTTCTCTCTTTCTTTCTTTTTCTTTCTTTCCTCTTTCTTTTTTTCCTTTCTTTCTTTCTTTCTTTTTTATTTCCTTCTTTATTTCTTCTTTCTTTTTTCCCTTCTTTCTCTTTTCTTTTTTCCTTTCTTTCTTTCTTTTTTCTTTCTTTCTTTCTTTCTTTCCTTCTTTTTTCTTTCTTTCTTTCTTTTTAATTTCTTTCTTTCTTTCTTTCTTCTTTCTTTCTTTCATTCTTTTTAATT
>JAVLUU010000387.1:32500-47500 GCA_032206185.1 Columba guinea
CTTTCTTTCTTTTTTCTTTCTTTCTTTCTTTTAAATTTCTTTCTTTATTTCTTTCTCTCTTTCTTTCTTCCTTTCGTTCTTTTTTCTTTCTCTCTTTCCTTCTTTCTTTCTTTCTTTCTTTCCTTCTTTCTTTCTTTCTCTCTTTCTTTCTCTCTTTTTAATTTCTTTCTCTCTCCCTTTCTTTCTCTTTCTTTCTCTTTCTTTCTTTTTTCTTTCTTTCTTTCCTTCTTTCTTTCTTTCTTTCTTCTTTCTTTCTTTCTTTCTTTCTCTTTCTTTCTTTCTTTCTTTTTCGTTTGTTTCTTGCTTCTTTCTTTCTTTCTTTCCTTCTTTCTTTCTTTTTAATTTCTTTCTTTCTTTCTTTCTTTCTTTCTTTCTTTCTTTCTTTCTTTCCTTCTTTCTTTCTTTCTCTTTTTTTAATTTCTTTCTTTCTTTCTTTCTTTTTTCTTTCCTACATTGTTTCTTTCCTACTTTCTTTCTTTTTTTCTTTCCTACTTTGTTTCTTTCCTACTTTCTTTCTTTCTTTCTTTTTTTTCTTTCTTTCTTTCTTTCTTTCTTTCCTACATTCTTTCTTTCTTTTCTCTTTCTTTCTTTCTTTTTAATTTCTTTCTTTCTTTCTTTCTTTCTTTCTTTCTTTCTTTCTTTCTCTTTTCTTTCTTTCTTTCTTTCTTGCCTACGTTCTTTCTTTCTTTCTTTCTTTCTTTCTTTCTTTCTCTTTTCTTTCTTTCTTTCCTACTTCCTTTATTTCCTTCTTTCTTTTTTCTTTCTTTCTTTCTTTCTTTTTATCTTTCTTTTTTCCTTTCTTTTTCTTTCTTTCTTTCTTTCTTTCTTTCTTTCTTTCTTTTTTCTTTCTTTCTTTCTTTCTTTCTTTTTAATTTCTTTCTTTCTTTCTATCTGTCTTTCTTTCTTTCTTTCCTTATTTCTTTCTTTCTTTCTTTCTTTTTCTTTTTTCTTCCATTTTTTCTTTCTTTTTTTTCTTTCTTTCTTTCTTTCTTTCTTTTTTCTTTCTTTCTTTCTTTCTTTTTTCTTTCTTTCTTTCTTTCTTTCTTTTTAATTTTTTTATTTCTTTCTATCTTTGTGTCTTTCTATTTTTAATTTCTTTCATTCTTTCCTTCTTTCTTTCCTACTCTCTTTCTTTCTTTCTTTCCTACGTTCTTTATTTCTTTCTTTTTGCTCTTTTTTCCTTTCTTTTTTCTTTCTTTCTTTCTTTCTTTCTTTCTTTCTTTCTTTTTTCTTTCTTTCTTTCTTTTTTTCTTTTTTCTTTCTTTCTTTGTTTCTTTCTTTCTTTCTTTTTAATTTCTTTCATTCTTTCTTTCTTTCTTTTTTTAATTTCTTTCTTTCTTTCTTTCTTTCTTTCTCTTTCTTTCTTTCTCTTTTTTTAATTTCTTTCTTTCTTTTTTTTTCTTTCTTTCTTTCTTTTTAATTTCTTTCATTCTTTCTTTCTCTTTCTTTCTCTTTTTTTTCTTTCTTTCTTTCTTTCTTTTTAATTTCTTTCTTTCTTTTTTCTTTCTTTCCTTCTTTTTTCTTTCTTTCTTTCTTTCTTTCTTTTTTCTTTCTTTTTTCCTTTCTTTTTTTTTTCTTTCTTTCTTTCTTTATTTCTTTATTCTTTCTTTCTTTCTTTCTTTTTTCTTTCTTTTTCCCTTCTTTCTTTCTTTCTTTCTATCTTTGTTTCTTTCTTTTTTCATTTCTTTCTTTCTTTCTTTCCAACTTTCTTTTTTCTTTCTTTCTTTCTTTCTTGCCTACGTTCTTTCTTTCTTTCTTTCTTTTTTCTTTCTTTCTTTCCTACTTTCTTTATTTCCTTCTTTCTTTTTTTTTCTTTCTTTCTTTTTTTTCTTTCTTTCTTTTTAATTTCTTTCTTTCCTTCTTTCTTTTTTTATTTTCTTTCTTTCTTTCTTTCTTTTTTTTTTCTTTCTTTCTTTCTTTTTTCTTTCTTTTCTTCTTTCTCTCTTTCTTTCTTTCTTTTTTCTTTCTTTTTTCCTTTCTTTTTTTTCTTTCTTTCTTTCTTTCTTTTTTCCTTCTTTCTTTCTTTCTTTCTTTCTTTCTTTCTTTCCTACGTTTTTTCTTTCTTTCTTTTTTTCTTTCTTTCTTTTTTCATTCTTCCTTTTTAATTGCTTTCTTTCTTTGTTTTTTTTCTTTCTTTCTTCCTTTCATTCTTTCTTTCTTTCTTTCTTTCTTTTTAATTTCTTTCTTTCTTTCTATCTTTCTTTCTTTCTTTCTTTCCTTCTTTCTTTCTTTCTTTCTACCTTTCTTTCTTTCGTTCTTTCCTTTTTTCTTTCTTTCTTTCTTTCTTTCTTTCTTTTATCTTTCTTTCTTACTTTCTTTCTCTCTTTCTCTTTCTTTCTTTCTTTCTTTGTTTCTTTTTTCTTTCTTTCTTTCTTTCCTATGTTCTTTCTTTCTTTCTTGCTTTCACTCTTTCTTTCCTTCTTTCTTTCTTTCATTTTTCTTTCTTTCTTTCCTACTTTCTTTATTTCCTTCTTTCTTTTTTTTCTTTCTTTCTTTCTTTCTTTCTTTTATTTTCTTTCTTTCTTTATTTCTTTGTCTTTTTTCCTTTCTTTTTTCTTCCTTTCTTTCTTACTTTCTTTTTTCTTTCGTTCCTTCTTTCTTTCTTTCTTTCTTTTTTTCTTTCTTTTTTCCTTTCTTTTTTTTCTTTCTTTCTTTCTTTCTTTCTTTCTTTTTTCTTTCTTTCTTTCTTTTTTCTTTCTTTTTTTCTTTCTTTTTAATTTCTTTCTTTCTCTCTTTCTTTCTCTTTCTTTCTTTCTTTCATTTTTCTTTTTTTCTTGTTTCTTTCTTTCTTTCTTTTTTCCTTTCTTTTTTTTTCTTTCTTTCTTACTTTTTTCTTTCTTGCTTGATTTTTCTTTCTTTCTTTCCTTCTTTCTTTCTTTTTAATTTCTTCCTTTCTTTCTTTCTTTTTTCTTTCCTACATTGTTTTTTCCTGCTTTCTTTCTTTCTTTCTTTCTTTCCTACTTTGTTTCTTTCCTATTATCTTTCTTTCTTTCTTTTTTCTTTCTTTCTTCCTTTCTTTCTTTCCTACATTCTTTCTTTCTTTCTTTCTTTCTTTTTTCTTTCTTTCTTTCTTTCTTTTTAATTTCTTTCTTTCTTTCTTTCTTTCTTTCTTTTTTCTTTCTTTGTTTCTTTATTTCTTTCTTTCTCTTCTTTAGATTTCTTTCTTTCTTTTTTCTTTCTTTCTTTCTTTTTTCTTTCTTTCTTTCTTTCTTTCTTTCTTCTTTCTTTCTTTCTTTCTTTCTTTCTTTCTGTCTTTATTTCCTACATTCTTTCTTTCTTTCTTTTTTCTCTCTATCTTTCTTTCTTTCTTTCTTTCTCTTTCTTTCTTTCTTTCTTTCTATGTTTCTTTCTTTTTTTTAATTTCTTTCTTTTTTCTTTCTTTCCTACTTTCTTTCTTTCTCTCTTTCTTTCTTTCTTTCCTACATTGTTTCTTTCATACTTTCTTTCTTTCTTTCTTTTTTCTTTCTATCTTTCTTTCTTTCCTACGTTCTTTCTTTCTTTCTTTCTTTCATTCCTTCTTTCTTTCTTTCTTTGTTTTTTTTTTTTTAATTTCTTTCTTTCTCTTTTTTTAAATTTCTTCCTTTCTTTCTTTCTTTCTTTTTTCTTTCTTTCTTTCTTTTTTCTTTCTTTCTTTCTTTCTTTTTTCTTTCTTTCTTTCTTTCTTTCTTTCTTTCTTTCTTTCTTTCTTTCTCTCTTTCTTTTTAATTTCTTTCATTCTTTCTTTCTTTCTTTCTTTCGCTTTCTTTCTTTCACTTTTTTTAATTTATTTCTTTCTTTCACTTTTTTTAATTTCTTTCTTTCTTTTTCATTTCTTTCTTTCTTTCTTTCTTTCTTTTTTCTTTCTTTCTTTCTTTTTTTAATTTCTTTCTTTCTTTCTTTCTTTTTTCTTTCTTTCTTTTTAATTTCTTTCTTTCTTTCGTTCTTTTTTTTTAATTTCTTTCTGTCTTTCTTTCTTTTTTCTTTCTTTCTTTCTTTCTTTCTTTCTTTCTTTCTTTCTTCTTTCTTTCTTTCTTTCTTTCTTTCTTTGTATCTTTTTCTTTCTTTCTTTCTTTCTTTTTAATTTCTTTCTTTCTTTCTTTCTATGTTTGTTTCTTTCTTTTTTTTAATTTCTTTCTTTTTTCTTTCTTTCCTACTTTCTTTCTTTCTCTCTTTCTTTCTTTCTTTCCTACATTGTTTCTTTCATACTTTCTCTCTTTCTTTCTTTTTTCTTTCTTTCTTTCTTTCCTACGTTCTTTCTTTCTTTCTTTTTTTCTTTCTTTCCTTTTTTCTTTCTTTCTTTCTTTCTTTCTTTTTTCTCTCATTCCTTCTTTCTTTCTTTCTTTGTTTTTTTTTTTTAATTTCTTTCTTTCTTCCCTTCCTACTTTCTTTCTTTCTCTTCTTTTAATTTCTTTCTTTCTTTCTTTCTTTCCTTCTTTCCTTCTTTCTTTCTTTCTTTCTTCTTTCTTTCTTTCTTTCTTTTTTCTTTCATTCTTTCTTTCTTTTTTCTTTCTTTCTTTCTTTCTTTCTTTCTTTCTCTCTTTCTTTTTAATTTCTTTCATTCTTTCTTTCTTTCCTTCTTTTTTAATATCTTTCTTTCTTTCTTTCTTTTTTCTTTCTTTCTTTCTTTCTTTCTTTCTTTCTTTCTTTCTTTCTTTCTCTTTTTTTAAATTTCTTTCTTTCTTTCTTTCTTACTTTCTTTCTTTCTTTCTTTCTTTCTCTTTCTTTCTTTGTCTTTTTTAATTTTCTTTCTTTCTTTCTTTTTTCTTTCTTTCTTTCTTCCTTTTAATTTCTTTCTTTCTTTCTTTCTTTCTATTTCTTTCTTTCTTTTATTAATTTCTTTCTTTCTTTCTTTTTTCTTTCTTTCTTTCTTTTTAATTTCTTTCTTTCCTTCTTTCTTTCTTTTTTTTTCTTTCTTTCTTTCTTTCTTTCTTTCTTTCTTTCTTTCTTTTTTCTTTCTTTCCTACTTTCTTTCTTTCTCTCTTTCTTTCTTTCTTTCCTACATTGTTTCTTTCATACTTTCTCTCTTTCTTTCTTTTTTCTTTCTTTCTTTCTTTCCTACATTCTTTCTTTCTTTCTTTTTTTCTTTCTTTCCTTTTTTCTTTCTTTCTTTCTTTCTTTCTTTTTTCTCTCATTCCTTCTTTCTTTCTTTCTTTGTTTTTTTTTTTTAATTTCTTTCTTTCTTCCTTTCCTACTTTCTTTCTTTCTCTTCTTTTAATTTCTTTCTTTCTTTCTTTCTTTCCTTCTTTCCTTCTTTCTTTCTTTCTTTCTTCTTTCTTTCTTTCTTTCTTTTTTCTTTCTTTCTTTCTTTCTTTTTTCTTTCTTTCTTTCTTTCTTTCTTTCTTTCTTTCTCTCTTTCTTTTTAATTTCTTTCATTCTTTCTTTCTTTCCTTCTTTTTTAATATCTTTCTTTCTTTCTTTCTTTTTTCTTTCTTTCTTTCTTTTTAATTTCTTTCTTTCCTTCTTTCTTTCATTCTTTTTTCTTCCTTTCTTTCTTTCTTTCTTTCTTTCTTTTTTCTTTCTTTCTTTCCTACTTTCTTTCTTTCCTTCTTTCTTCTTTCTTTCTTTCTTTCTTTCTTTCTTTCTTTCCTACGTTCTTTCTTTCTTTATTTATTCTTTCTTTCTTTCTTTTTTATTTCTTTCTTTCTTTTTAATTTCTTTCTTTCTTTTTTCTTTCTTTCTTTCTTTATCTTTTTTTTAATTTCTTTCTTTCTTTCTTTCATTCTTCCTTTCTTTCTTTCTTTCCTTCTTTCTTTCTTTCCTACGTTCTTTCTTTCTTTATTTATTCTTTCTTTCTTTCTTTTTTCTTTCTTTCTTTTTAATTGCTTTTTTCTTTTTTCTTTCTTTCTTTCTTTCTTTTTTCTTTCTTTTTTCCTTTCTTTTTTTTTCTTTCTTTCCTTCTTTCTTTCTTCCTTTCTTTCTTTCTTTCTTTCTTTCTTTTTGTCTTTCTTTCTTTCTTTCCTACATTGTTTCTTTCCTACTTTCTTTTCTTTCTTTCTTTCCTACTTTTTCTCTTTTCTACTTTCTTTCTTTCTTTCTCTTTTTTAGATTTCTTTCTTTCTTTTTTTTTCTTTCTTTCCTTTTTCTTTCTTTCTTTCTTTCCTACGTTCTTTCTTTCTTTCTTTCCTTCTTTCTTTCTTTCTTTCTTTTTCTTTTTTCTTTCATTCCTACTTTCTTTCTTTCTCTTTTTTCAATTTCTTTCTTTCTTTCTTTCCTTCTTTCCTTCTTTCTTTCTTTCTTTCTTTCTTTTTTCTTTCTTTCTTTCTTTTTTCTTTCTTTCTTTCTTTCTTTCTTTCTTTCTTTTTAATTTATTTCATTATTTCTTTCTTTCTTTTTAATTTCTTTCATTCTTTCTTTCTTTCTTTCTTTTTAATTTCTTTCTTTCTTTCTTTCTTTCTTTATTTTTTCTTTCTTTCTTTCTTTCTTTCTCTTCCTTTCTTTGTCTTTTTAAAATTTCTTTCTTTCTTTCTTTTTTGTTTCTTTCTTTCTTCCTTTTAATTTCTTTCTTTCTTTCTTTCTATGTTTGTTTCTTTCTTTTTTTTAATTTCTTTCTTTTTTCTTTCTTTCCTACTTTCTTTCTTTCTCTCTTTCTTTCTTTCTTTCCTACATTGTTTCTTTCATACTTTCTCTCTTTCTTTATTTTTTCTTTCTTTCTTTCTTTCTTTCCTACGTTCTTCCTTTCTTTCTTTCCTTCTTTCTTTCTTTCTTTCTTTCTTTTTTCTTTCATTCCTTCTTTCTTTCTTTCTTTCTTTGTTTTTTTTTTTAATTTCTTTCTTTCTTTCTTTCCTACTTTCTTTCTTTCTCTTCTTTTAATTTCTTTCTTTCTTTCTTTCTTTCCTTCTTTCCTTCTTTCTTTCTTTCTTTCTTTTTTCTTTCTTTCTTTCTTTTTTCTTTCTTTCTTTCTTTATTTTTTCTTTCTTTCTTTCTTTCTTTCTTTCTCTCTTTCTTTTTAATTTCTATCATTCCTTCTTTCTTTCCTTCTTTTTTAATATCTTTCTTTCTTTCTTTTTTCTTTCTTTCTTTCTTTCTCTTTCTTTCTTTGTCTTTTTTAAATTTCTTTCTTTCTTTTTTCTTTCTTTCTTTCTTCCTTTTAATTTCTTTCTTTCTTTCTTTCTCTTTCTTTCTTTCTCTTTTTTTAAATTTCTTTCTTTCTTTCTTTCTTACTTTCTTTCTTTCTTTCTTTCTTTCTCTTTCTTTCTTTGTCTTTTTTAATTTTCTTTCTTTCTTTCTTTTTTCTTTCTTTCTTTCTTACTTTTAATTTCTTTCTTTCTTTCTTTTTTCTTTCTTTCTTTCTTTTTAATTTCTTTCTTTCCTTCTTTCTTTCTTTCTCTTTCTTTCTTTCTTTCTTTCTTTCCTACGTTCTTTCTTTCTTTCTTTCCTACGTTCTTTCTTTCTTTCTTTCTTTCTTTTTTCCTTTCCTTCTTTCTTTCTTTCTTTTTTCTTTCTTTCTTTTTTTCTTTCTTTCTTTCTTTCTTTCTTTCTTTCTTTCTTTCTTTCTTTCTTTCCTTCTTTCTTTCTTTCTTTCTTTCCTACGTTCTTTCTTTCTTTCTTTCTTTCTTTCTTTTTTCTTTCTTTTTTTCTTTTTTCTTTCTTTCTTTTTTCTTTCTTTCTTTCTATCCTACGTTCTTTCTTTCTTTCTTTCTTTCTTTTTTCCTTCTTTCTTTTTTCTTTCTTTCTTTCTTTCTTTCTTTCTTTCTTTCTTTCTTTTTAATTTCTTTCTTTCTTTTTTCTTTCTTTCTTTCTTTTTTCTTTCTTTCTTTCTTTCTTTATCTTTTTTTTAATTTCTTTCTTTCTTTCCTTCTTTCTTTCTTTCTTTCTTTCTTTTTCTTTCTTTCGTTCTTTCTTTTTTCTTTCTTTCTTTCTGTCTTTCATTCTGTCTTTCTTTTTTCTTACTTTCTTTTTTCTTTCTTTCGTTCTTATTCCTTTCTTTCTGTCTTTCTTCTTTCATTCTTATTTCTTTTTTCTTTCTTTTTTCTTTCTTTCTTTTTTCTTTCTTTCTTTCTCTTTCTTTCTTTCTTTTTGTTTCTTTCTGCCTTTCTTTCTATCTATCTTTCTTTCTTTCTTTCTTTCTTTCTTTTTAATTTCTTTCTTTGTTTCTTTCTTTCTTTCCTCGGTTCTCTCTTTCTTTTCTTCTTTCTTTCATTCTTTGTTTCCTTCTTTCTTTCTTTTTTCTTTCTTTCTTTCTTTCTTCTTTCTTTCTTTCTTTCTTTCTTTCTTTCTTCTTTCTTTCTTTATTTCTTTGTTTCTTTTTTCTTTCTTTCTTTCTTCCTTCTTTCTTTTTTTTTTCTTTCTTTCTTTTTTCTTTCTCTCTTTCTTTCTTTTTCTTTCTTTCCTCTTTCTTTTTTTCCTTTCTTTCTTTCTTTCTTTTTTATTTCCTTCTTTATTTCTTCTTTCTTTTTTCCCTTCTTTCTCTTTTCTTTTTTCCTTTCTTTCTTTCTTTTTTCTTTCTTTCTTTCTTTCTTTCCTTCTTTTTTCTTTCTTTCTTTCTTTTTAATTTCTTTCTTTCTTTCTTTCTTCTTTCTTTCTTTCATTCTTTTTAATTTCTTACTTTCTTTCTTTCTTTCTTTCTTTTTTCTTTCTCTCTTTCTTTCTTTTTTCTTTCTTACTTTCTTTCTTTTTTCTTTCTTTCTTTCTTTCTTTTTAATTTCTTTCTTTTTTCTTTTTTCTTTCTTTCTTTTTAATTTCTTTCTTTCTTTCTTTCTTTCTTTCTATCTTTGTTTCTTTCTTTCCTTCCTTCTTTCTTTCCTACATTCTTTCTTTCTTTTTTTTTTCTTTCTTTCTTTTTTCTTTCTTTCTTTCTTTCTTTTTTCTTTCTTTTTTTCTTTCTTTCTTTCTTTTTAATTTCTATCTTTCTTTCTTTCTTTCTATCTTTGTTTCTTTCTTTCCTTCTTTCTTTCTTTCCTACATTCTTTCTTTCTCTTTTTTTTTCTTTCTTTCTTTTTTCTTTCTTTCTTTCTTTCTTTTTTCTTTCTTTTTTTCTTTCTTTCTTTCTTTTTAATTTCTATCTTTCTTTCTTTCTTTCTTTCTTTCTCTCTTTCTTTCTTTCTTTCTTTCTTTCTTTTTTCTTTCTTTCCTTCTTTCTTTTTTCTTTCTTTCTTCCTTTCTTTCTTTCTTTCTTTTTTCTTTCTTTCTTTCTATCTTTGTTTGTTTCTTTCTTTCTTTCTTTCCTACGTTCTTGCTTTCTTTCTTTTTTCTTTCATTCTTTCTTTCTTTTTTTCTTTCTTTCTTTCTTTTTTCTTTCTTTCTTTCTTTCTTTCTTTCTTTCTTTCTTTCTTTCATTTTCTTCTTTCTTTCTTTTTAATTTCTTTCTTTCTTTCTACCTTTCTTTCTTTCTTACTTTCTTTCTTTCTTTCCTACATTCTTTCTTTCTTTCTTTTTTCTTTCTTTCTTTCTTTCTTTTTTCTTTCTTTCTTTTTTCTTTCTTTCTTTCTATCTTTGTTTGTTTCTTTCTTTCTTTCTTCCCTACGTTCTTGCTTTCTTTCTTTTTTCTTTCATTCTTTCTTTCTTTTTTTCTTTCTTTCTTTCTTTTTTCTTTCTTTCTTTCTTTCTTTCTTTCTTTCTTTCTTTCTTTCTTTCTTTTTCTTCTTTCTTTCTTTTTAATTTCTTTCTTTCTTTCTTTCTACCTTTCTTTCTTTCTTACTTTCTTTCTTTCTTTCTTTCCTACGTTCTTTCTTTCTTTTTTCTTTCTTTCTTTCTTTTTTCTTTCTTTCTTTTTTCTTTCTTTCTTTCTTTCTTTCTTTCTTTCTTTCTTTCTTTCTTTTTAATTTCTTTCTTTCTTTCTCTTTTCTTTCTTTCTTTCTTTCTTTCTTTCTTTCTTTTTAATTTCTTTCTTTCTTTTTAATTTCTTTCTTTCTTTATTTTTTCTTTCTTTCTTTCTTTTTAATTTCTTTCTTTCTTTCTTTCTTTCTTTCTTTCCTACGTTCTTTCTTTCTTTCTTTTTTCTTTCTTTCTTTCTTTCTTTTTCCTTTCTTTCTTTCTTTTTTCTTTCTTTCTTTTTAATTTCTTTCATTCTTTTTTCTTTCTTTCTTTCTTTCTTTCCTACGTTCTTGCTTTATTTCTTTTTACTTTCTTTCTTTCTTTCTTTTTTTCTTTCTTTCCTTCTTTCTTTCTTTCTTTTTTCTTTCTTTCTTTCTTTTTTCTTTCTTTCTTTCTTTTTAATTTCTTTATTTCTTTTTCTTTTTTTTTTCTTTCTTTCTTTATTTCTTTCTTTCTTTTTTCTTTCTTCTTTCTTTCTTTCTTTCTTTCTTTCTTTTTAATTTCTTTCTTTCTTTTTTCTTTCTTTCTTTCTCTTTTCTTTCTTTCTTTCTTTCTTTCTTTCTTTCGTTTTAATTTCTTTCTTTCTTTTTAATTTCTTTCTTTCTTTCTTTTTTCTTTCTTTCTTTCTTTTTAATTTCTTTCTTTCTTTCTTTCTTTCTTTCTTTCCTACATTCTTTCTTTCTTTCTTATTTCTTTCTTTCTTTCTTTATTTTTTTTTCTTTCTTTCCTTCTTTCTTTCTTTCTTTCTTTTTCTTTCTTTCTTTCTTTCTTTCTTTCTTTCTTTCTTTCTTTATTTCTTTTTTCTTTCTTTCTTTCTTTCTTTCTTTTTTCTTTCTTTCTTTCTTTCTTTCTATCTCTTTTTTTAATTTCTTTCATTCTTTTTTCTTTCTTTCTTCTTTCTTTCTTTCTTTCTCTTTAATTTCTTTCTTTCTTTCTTTCTTTCTCTTTTTTTAATTTCTTTCCTTCTTTTTTCTTTCTTTCTTCTTTCTTTCTTTCTTTCCTACGTTCTTTCTTTCTTTCTTTCTTCTTTCTTTCTTTCTTTCTTTCTCTCTTTCTTTTTCCTTTCTTTCTTTCTTTCTTTTTTCTTTCTTTCTTTCTTTCTTTTTAATTTCTTTCTTTCTTTTCTCTTTCTTTCTTTCTTTTTTTTTTCTTTCTTTCTTTCTTTCTTTCTTTCTTTTTAATTTCTTTCTTTCTTTTTAATTTCTTTCTTTCTTTCTTTCTATCTTTGTTTCTTTCTTTCTTTCTTTCTTTCTTTCTTTCCTACGTTCTTTCTTTCTTTCTTTTTTCTTTCTTTCTTTCTTTCTTTTTACTTTCTTTCTTTCCTACGTTCTTTCTTTCTTTCTTTTTTCTTTCTTTCTTTCTTTCTTTTTCCTTTCTTTCTTTCTTTTTTCTTTCATTCTTTTTAATTTCTTTCATTCTTTTTTCTTTCTTTCTTTCTTTCTTTCCTACGTTCTTGCTTTATTTCTTTTTACTTTCTTTCTTCCTTTCTTTTTTTCTTTCTTTCCTTCTTTCTTTCTTTCTTTTTTCTTTCTTTCTTTCTTTTTTCTTTCTTTCTTTCTTTCTTTTTAATTTCTTTATTTCTTTTTCTTTTTTTTTCTTTCTTTCTTTATTTCTTTCTTTCTTTTTTCTTTCTTTTTTCTTTCTTTCTTTCTTTCTTTCTTTCTTTTTAATTTCTTTCTTTTTTATTTCTTTCTTTCTCTTTTCTTTCTTTCTTTCTTTCTTTCTTTCGTTTTAATTTCTTTCTTTCTTTTTAATTTCTTTCTTTCTTTCTTTTTTCTTTCTTTCTTTCTTTTTAATTTCTTTCTTTCTTTCTTTCTTTCTTTCTTTCCTACATTCTTTCTTTCTTTCTTTTTTCTTTCTTTCTTTCTTTCTTTTTTCTTTCTTTCTTTCTTTATTTTTTTTTCTTTCTTTCCTTCTTTCTTTCTTTCTTTTTCTTTCTTTCTTTCTTTCTTTCTTTCTTTATTTATTTATTTATTTATTTCTTTTTTCTTTCTTTCTTTCTTTCTTTCTTTTTTCTTTCTTTCTTTCTTTCTTTCTTTCTTTCTTTTTTTAATTTCTTTCATTCTTTATTCTTTCTTTCTTCTTTCTTTCTTTCTTTCTCTTTAATTTCTTTCTTTCTTTCTTTCTTTCTCTTTTTTTAATTTCTTTCCTTCTTTTTTCTTTCTTTCTTCTTTCTTTCTTTCCTACGTTCTTTCTTTCTTTCTTCTTTCTTTCTTTCTTTCTTTCTCTCTTTCTTTTTCCTTTCTTTCTTTCTTTCTTTCTTTTTTCTTTCTTTCTTTCTTTCTTTTTAATTTCTTTCTTTCTTTTCTCTTTCTTTCTTTCTTTTTTTTTTCTTTCTTTCTTTCTTTCTTTCTTTCTTTTTTCTTTCTCTCTTTCTTTCTTTTTTCTTTCTTTCTTTCTTTCTTTTTTCTTTCTTTCTTTCTTTCTTTCGCTTTCTTTCTTTCACTTTTTTTAATTTCTTTCTTTCTTTCACTTTTTTTAATTTCTTTCTTTCTTTCTTTTTCATTTCTTTCTTTCTTTCTTTTTAATTTCTTTCTTTCTTTCTTTCTTTCTTTCTTTCTTTCTTTCTTTCTTTTTTTCTTTCCTACATTGTTTCTTTCCTGCTTTCTTTCTTTCTTTCTTTCCTACTTTGTTTCTTTCCTTCTTACTTTCTTTCTTTTATTCTTTCTTTCTTTCTTTTTTCTTTCTTTCTTTCTTTCTTTTTAATTTCTTTCTTTCTTTCTTTCTTTCTTTTCTCTTTCTTTCTTTCTTTCTTTTTTTACTTTCTTTCTTTCTTTCTTTCTTTCTTTCTTTCTTTCTTTTTTCTTTCTTTGTTTTTAATTTCTTTCTTTCTTTCGTTCTTTTTTTTTAATTTCTTTCTGTCTTTCTTTTTTCTTTCTTTCTTTCTTTCTTTCTTTCCTACATTCTTTCTTTCTTTCTTTTTTATCTCTTCCTTTCTTTCTTTCTTTGTATCTTTTTCTTTCTTTCTTTCTTTCTTTTTAATTTCTTTCTTTCTTTCTTTTATGTTTGTTTCTTTCTTTTTTTTAATTTCTTTCTTTTTTCTTTCTTTCCTAATTTCTTTCTTTCTCTCTTTCTTTCTTTCTTTCCTACATTGTTACTTTCATACTCTCTCTCTTTCTTTCTTTTTTCTTTCTTTCTTTCTTTCTTTCCTACGTTCTTTCTTTCTTTCTTTCTTTCTTTCTTTCCATTTTTCTTTCTTTCTTTCTTTCTTTTTCCTTTCATTCCTTCTTTCTTTCTTTGTTTGTTTTTTTTTTAATTTCTTTCTTTCTTTCTTTCCTACTTTCTTTCTTTCTCTTCTTTTAATTTCTTTCTTTCTTTCTTTCCTTCTTTCCTTCTTTCTTTCTTTCTTTTTTCTTTCTTTCTTTCTTTTTTCTTTCTTTCTTTCTTTCTTTTTTCTTTCTTTCTTTCTTTCTTTCTTTCTCTCTTTCTTTTTAATTTCTTTCATTCTTTCTTTCTTTCCTTCTTTTTTAATATCTTTCTTTCTTTCTTTCTTTTTTCTTTCTTTCTTTCTTTCTTTCTTCTTTCTTTCTTTCTTTCTTTCTTTCTTTCTCTTTCTTTCTTTCTCTTTTTTTAAATTTCTTTCTTTCTTTCTTTCTTACTTTCTTTCTTTCTTTCTTTCTCTTTCTTTCTTTGTCTTTTTTAATTTTCTTTCTTTCTTTCTTTTTTCTTTCTTTCTTTCTTCCTTTTAATTTCTTTCTTTCTTTCTTTCTTTCTCTTTTATTAATTTCTTTCTTTCTTTCTTTTTTCTTTCTTTCTTTCTTTTTAATTTCTTTCTTTCCTTCTTTCTTTCTTTCTCTTTTCTTTCTTTCTTTCTTTCTTTCCTACGTTCTTTCTTTCTTTCTTTCTTTTTTTCTTTCCTTCTTTCTTTCTTTCTTTCTTTCTTTTTTCTTTCTTTCTTTCTTTCTTTCTTTCTTTCTTTCTTTCTTTCTTTCTTTCTTTCTTTCTTTCTTTCCTTCTTTCATTCTTTCTTTCTTTCCTACGTTCTTTCTTTCTTTCTTTCTTTCTTTCTTTTTTCTTTCTTTCTTTCTTTCTTTCTTTTTTCCTTCTTTCTTTTTTCTTTCTTTCTTTCTTTCTTTCTTTCTTTCTTTCTTTCTTACTTTCTTTCTTTCTTTCCTACGTTCTTTCTTTCTTTATTTATTCTTTCTTTATTTATTTATTCTTTCTTTCTTTCTTTTTTCTTTCTTTCTTTCTTTTTAATTTCTTTCTTTCTTTTTTCTTTCTTTCTTTTTTCTTTCTTTCTTTCTTTCTTTCTTTATCTTTTTTTTAATTTCTTTCTTTCTTTCTTTCTTTCTTTCTTTCTTTCCTACGTTCTTTCTTTCTTTATTTATTCTTTCTTTTTTTCTTTTTTCTTTCTCTCTTTCTTTTTTATTTCTTTTTTCTTTTTTCTTTCTTTCTTTCTTTCTTTCTTTCTTTCTTTCTTTCTTTCTTTTATCTTTCTTTTTTTCTTTCTCTCTTTCTTTCTTTCTTTCTTTCTTTTTTCTTTCTTTTTTCCTTTCTTTTTTTTTCTTTCTTTCCTTCTTTCTTTCTTCTTTCTTTCTTTCTTTCTTCCTTTCTTTCTTTATTTCTTTTTCTTTTTTCTTTCATTCCTTCTTTCTTTCTTTCTTTCTTTGTTTTTTTTTTAATTTCTTTCTTTCTTTCTTTCCTACTTTCTTTCTTTCTCTTTTTTCAATTTCTTTCTTTCTTTCCTTCTTTCCTTCTTTCTTTCTTTCTTTCTTTCTTTCTCTCTTTCTTTCTTTTTTCTTTCTTTCTTTCTTTCTTTCTTTCTCTCTTTCTTTTTAATTTCTTTCATTATTTCTTTCTTTCTTTTTAATTTCTTTCATTCTTTCTTTCTTTCTTTCTTTTTTAATTCCTTTCTTTCTTTCTTTCTTTTTTTTTCTTTCTTTCTTTCTTTCATTCTCTTTCTTTCTTTGTCTTTTTAAAATTTCTTTCTTTCTTTCTTTTTTGTTTCTTTCTTTCTTCCTTTTAATTTCTTTCTTTCTTTCTTTCTCTTTCTTTCTTTCTCTTTTTTTAATTTCTTTCTTTCTTTCTTTCTTTCTTTCTTTTTTTCTTTCCTACATTGTTTCTTTCCTACTTTCTTTCTTACTTTGTTTCTTTCCTTCTTTCTTTCTTTTATTCTTTCTTTTTCTTTCTTTCTTTCTTTTTTCCTTCTTTCTTTCTTTCTTTTTAATTTCTTTCTTTCTTTCTTTTTTCTTTCTTTCTTTCTTTCTTTTTTAGTTTCTTTCTTTCTTTCTTTCTTTCTTTCCTCCTTTCTTTCTTTCTTTCTTTTTT